>MVAQ01000137.1:0-57099 GCA_014825775.1 Krasilnikovozyma curviuscula | reverse complement strand
TCCCTATACTGGGTAAGCACAGCAACAGCAGCAGCAGGTGGATAAATTGTCCATCTAGTTGGATATCCTACCTGAAGGAGCAGGAACCAGACGAGAGAAACAGTGGCTCAGGGCCTGAACCTTGTCTCAAGCTCGTCGACCTGCAGCTGGCTCGATGGCATCTCCCCAGGAACAGCACCACACCCTACTCCCTGGCCAGCAGCTTATGACCCAGCACCTCACTTCCACCAAAGGTAAATCAAAGGCCTCTGCGAGAAGGAAGTCTGCAGCACCTTCGAGCGCTGAAGATTTGAGCAGTCGGGTCGTCGCAGCGTTAGTCTCTTCTCCTGCTCTTTCGAACCAAGTTGGCAGCCTTTTCGCTGCCTTCTGGGGCCATACCCTGCTGGAAATATGTGTTCTGACACTCTGTTTGATCTCCTTAGTAGTTCGTCTTCGTCTGATTTGAATCGACCAACGTTCGTCCATTTTTCTAAGCAGCTCCCCATTTTGAACGACCATCTGTCGCTTTTTGATTCCCCTCGTCATCAGTTTCGCTGACTATTGAAATCTTTCTCTCTCCTCTCTACAGTGCAGCTATGGGATCAGGAACTCCTCCTCCTCGATTCGTACCTCATGGCACCACTTCGTCAAATTATTCCTCTCAGACGCCGTCGCCCTATCTGGCGGCAGGCGCTCCTACTCACACCATGGTGCCAACTCACTTTTCTCCTCATTATGCTGGTAACATACACCAGCCTATGCACCCACAGCATCACTCTCAATCTTCCAAGCACGCATCGTACATGTCCCAATCACCCAACACTTTCCCATACAATCAAATGCACGCTAGACCGAAAACTCAACACCTTAGTTCGATGTACATCCAACCTCCACCACCACCCGGCGCCATGTACCACCATGGCCCACCTACTTCATCTTCCTCATCTATACCTATATCACCTCATTATACCCATGCACCACCCCCAGCGGCAGTGAGCACCCAGTTTGGCGGCATACCAGCCACTCCTACGCCGCCGAGCAAACTTACTCGGAAGTACAACAAAACATCATCCTTTTGGACTGAAAACGGCGGTCCTGGTCGATCCAGAGGCTCAAGAAGTTCAGTTTCGACCTCAACTTCTGCTGGGAATACTCCACCACCAACAGTTCCGTCGTCGTTGCCGCCTCAACCGTCGACGACAGACGAAGCCGCCAGCGTCTCCGACTCGTCCTCCCTTGATGGCCCTTCGCCAAAGAAGAAACAAAAAGCTGCTACCAGAGGTTTAGTGGAACCTACGGCCGGTGGTGAACTCGATCGTCTTCGAGAGATCTGGGAGCAGGAGGAGAAGGAGAAGGAAGAACGTCGACCTGACTGGCTCAAGCGAAGCAGGAGAGACAGTGCGTTAGCCAGGCAAGGTGTTGATGTTGAGTCACTCGATGGGGAGAGTGGTAAAAAGCTCGATCTCTGGAAGTTGAAGACACCTTTGATACCATCTTCAACGAGTGACGAACCCTCATCCTCAACCCAACACCCGTTCAGTACCTACGTCAAACCACCTTCCGGTAACACTCCAATTGCTACTGCTCGAGATCTCGCTCGTATACCCCGAACTCAGTCAGCCCCTGTACTCTCCACAACTGAAGATGGTAGAGCGACCTTAACGTCAGCTGAGATTCTTGAGTCAGAGATGGCTTGGTTGATTCCCTCCTTGGCTCGCCGTCCCATGCACCTTCTTCGTCGAGATGGTAAAACTATTGAAGAGGAAGACGCTGGTGATGACAAAGACTCCAAAGAGACGAAGGAGCAGAAGAGACAGCGCCGACTAGAGGCGTTCAAGAAAGACGACCCGGACTTCTTTGCTTCACCAGTCAGAGACCCTCGTCGACGTGCACTTGTCCCTGCCAACGTCCTTGGTGTTGGAAGAGTTGCGATGGCAAAAGGTGCTCTTGCACAGATGATCCAAAAGGGTACCGCCGACGCTCTTCCTCTTCCCGTCCCATTCCTCAGCCCCGTCGTGCAGGACAACGCTGCCTCTCGCCGAACAACCCCTCCTCGAAATCGGTCCCCTTCTACTATCGAAGACAGCTTGCTCTCCTCCCCTGATGATGCTAACATCAGCGCTGTCAAGCCCGACTGGCCTGATACAGTCTACCCTTGGTCACATACCGTCGAGGTCCGCGAGAAGGTCAAGAAGCTGGAAAAGGAAGCAAAGCTCCAGTTGGTGGAAAGATACCTCGCTAACGCTAGTGATGAGGATTCGGAACTGGATGCTCCAGGTGGCCTCGCTGTTATTCCCCTTCAACCATGGCCATCTACCTCTTCAGGTCCAGCTACAGCACCGCTTATACCTCATCAGTATCCTCATTCGTATAGTCGTCCGTCCATGCGTGGCGGGAAGAACTACATGGCACTCGTTGACAGCAACCGCATCCGGTTCAAGACTGCCCAGGAAGTCAAAGCGGGCCAGCACCTCGACGTCTCTGATGCTCGGTCGTCACTGTTGGTCAGAAAACAGGCGAGAGATTTCTTGTCCATCAACACATTCAAGGAGCTTTCCGGCGAATCTTTCGTTGGAGCTGATGGTGAGGGCAACGATGGCGCCCTCGCTGCAAAGAAGAACGACGACGATGACGACGGTATTGACGATGATGACAGAAGCCATGACGAGAACATTGGCTGCTTCTGTGGTCGTATTGACGATGATGATGAAGGATCTAAGATGGTGGGTTATCGTTTTCTTTTTGTTGCCGTGTCACGCTGTTTGGTATACTGGCCCGGGGGCTTTTCCAAACACCATCGTGACTTTTTTTTTCTGACCCATTTCTTTCTTTGCTTTTGACAATTTAGGTCCGTTGTGATGGTTGTAAGGACTGGTACCACTTGCATTGTATCGGTGTGACTGATGAAGAGGAACTGGCAGATGAATGGTATTGCTGGAAATGTGACCCCAGTCCAGCGGACCACCCACACATGCACGTTTACGAGCAGTCCGTGCTTCGCACACCTCTTCTACCATCAGCAAACCACACTACGCCCAATCTTGTCCAATCTGATACCCTCTATGGACCAGGTGGATATCGACATGAAGTTGCTTTAGTACCTTCGCCGATGTTTGATCGGGGTCGCTTCACTGGTGTGATGGGTACTCCGATCCCTCGGTTCAACACTCCTCGTATCCCCTCCGGTAACTTCGGTGGTCCAGCTCTTGGTGGTTTACCAATTCGACCAACTACGCCCCGTTCACCATCCATGGGTCAAAGCATGCAGGCTCAACAGCAGCAGAAGCGACATGAATTCGAACCGACAACACCAGTGGCGTCTAGAAGCTGGGATTCTAGGATCTTCTCGACACCTAAGTTCGACGACTTCCTCAATGATGACGATCGCGTGTTTGATGTCACTTCGACTCCATCTCGACACTTGTCCTTTGCTCAGCCTTTCGGTCACACTCCAGCTTCGAGGAAAAGACATGCTAGTGGTCTATCGTTTCAAACTCCAAGTAATGCGCAAGACTTCTTTAAAGACCTTCAAGGCAGTCCTAGAATCCCATCTTCGTCCAGTAGAGATCCACCCGGCTTAGTCTTCTCAGCATCATCCGCCGACAGCCACGGTCCCATGTCACCATACCTTCCTCATTCTAGAGTGGAAGTCACACCCTCTTTACCTCGCCGTGTACCAAGCGGTCGACCAACATTCGCACACCACAGAAGAACTCCTTCTAAGTCAGCATTGGTGGATCCAGAACACAGAGAGAAGAAGTCAAAGGAGGTTGTGCGCTTTGGCGGGGCGCTGGGTGATGAAGGCGCGGCAGGCTTAGGAGGACTCGGGTTCACTTTCAATGACGAAGTAAGTGGAGACAGTCCGATTCAAACATCTTGTTCCCCTCGCTGAGCGCTGAGTTAGTCCGCCTTCGCCCTGTCATAGATTTTGAGCCGATGAGGACGAACCCAGCGTACTTTCATTTTAACACTATCGCTTCATCACTTTTTTTCCGGTCTCCATTTCCGTCTCTTTCCTTTGGGCATTTCTGTTGAATAATGATCACCAACGACGACCGCATTTCACATCATCGCATTCAAACCCACTTTCGCATGGCGCCATCCTTCACGAATGCATGATCCAACCCATTTTCAGCAGTCATATTCACCTGTTTATTTCCTATCAAAAATTCCGGCTCAAACCGTTATTTATATCAAAGCTTTTATATTATTCTGTGATCTCGAATTCATACCGACTTTATTGCTCATTGCTGTACGCCCTGTGCTTCTGTACGAAACTGCTATGTCCATTGCTCTAGACTTGTTTCCCTTTTAGTGATCTCGCTCTGTGGGATTGCAAGAAAGGCTGTGAGTCCTTCACTTTGTTGCGAAAGTGGCCGCGCTATGACGTGCGCGGCTTCTTTGACCTTTTTCTCAACTTTGAGAAGTTGACATTTGCAAGTTCCCGGGAGGCTGTTCTCTAAATTCTCTCTAACACTCAACGTCCTCATCCTTCAATTCTTTAGTAACAATCTCTCTCGTCAAGATTATAGCATGGGAAGCGAGACGTCTGTAACTTGCCATTCTCCTCACTGCTGTGGTTTTGAGAGAGGACTGATGCTTTCCTTGGTTACAACCTTTACAAATACACATATATTGGCTCTTATCTCCTTCGTAGCTGGTAAGTTCCTTGTCCCCTTTGTAGATAGCCTATTTGCAGTAGTACTCAAGATTTCTCTTCTCCGGACTCCAGGGTGATCGGCGCGGTGTTCGGTGGGTTTGTCGTTGTCGCACTTCTCATGGTCTTTTGGTTCTTCAGAATGTCGTCCGCACCAATCTACCGAGAATCTCGAGGACAACGTCGACAACGAGAGAAGAAAGAGCAGCGTGACATGGAGATTGGGTACACTCGCCCTCATTATGAACCTACGATGACTCCTAAACAACTTGGAAGGTGGAATCAGAAAATGGGAGTAATTAAGATGGTGGATGTTGGTCTGGTGCAGATCAAAGAGAATGACGTGAATCTAATCGGTGTGGAAGTGGTGGAAGTTGCTCCAATCAGCAGTGAGTTTATATCTTTCTGAGAAACTATTTGGACACAGTCTCTAGACCTCTCCTTTCATAATCAGAAAATGAAATTATCAAATACCCAGACACAGTGTACAAACCAACGACTCCTGGTCTACTCATCAGCCAGCAACCCCATGAGCCGTTCTCTCTCTCAAACGATCCTCCAGAAAATGACGTTGTAGACGAGCCGAAAACGGCAGCTACTTCAGTCACAAAAACACCGGCAGCCATTCTCAATAGAACTGCAGATAGGAAGGAGACTGAAATCGTGGTATAGAACTTGGAGGCGATGGGACAAGAGAGTGTTCTGGCCAAGCACCAACTTTCACCAGTCGTTCCTGACTCTCGTCAGCCAAAACACACTAAATCCGAATTCGAAAATGTCGATACATAGATTCCCAAGCTTATCTCTTCACGGTCTTCGTATATCATAAAACTCAACAGTGTTTTATTACCATCACATTGCTCTTACCAGCCTTTTGCACCCACAACGTAGTCAGTATCGTTGGGTACGTCTCAGATATCATGTAAAAATCCTTATGAAGTGTCTTGGGTAAAGGATTTGACTCAATGATTCTGGATTTAAAGAACTCTCGTTTGTTATCCTCTGCATCCTCTGATCGCTCATGTTTAAACATTGCTCCTTCTGAACGATTATCTGGCTCTGTCTTGGAGTTCAAATTTGTTTGATCTGCACTTCAAACATGAAGTTCGAAGTCAAGTAATATCCTTGTGACTGGATCGTTTACCCTGGGTATACAGATGAACTGCTGTCCACTTCACCAAAGAACGGTGCCTTCGTAACTGCTCTGGTCTACAGTGTTCTGTATCACTAGTATAATGTGCACTCAAAACCCCTCTTCGCCTCTCACCAAGGTCAAGGGATCCAAGCGTCCTCGATCAAAGGAAATACATAAACCACTGAAGATGGGCGCCAGCAGTTCTCTAGTGCTGGCGAACGACTCCTCCATGTCACTAGAAATTAGTAGCAGCAGGCAAAAATTGATTATTACATTGCCAGAGTACTCGTATCGTTGTTTGTTTACCCTTTCGCTTGGTTTCTCCTTGCTATTACGAAACTTGACTGCTGCTTTGGAACCCAATCTGTCAAACAAAAGAAGAGATGAAAATATAAGAAACGTAGAGATATTTTTCACACCATATGGTCATTAATAGATGCAGAGAACGATGTCATTTGATGACCTGTACTTGACGCTCGCCACGAGGGCATCGAAACTGATGAAACGCCTTACATAGGCACGGAAAAGCTCTCATCACCCACTGACTCGACCGGAAGCAGGCTTGTAAGTGCTTCAAACAGACACAGTCATCTTGGAAATGCTTCTGACAGCTGTTTTACTACTATTGACGTTCAAAAATGAAACTGCAGCTCTTCAAACTTGTTCACCTCTTGCTCGAACGATATCTCGGAGTTTTATTTAAGCAAATCACTTGTGCACCGAACAGGGATCGTGAGTTCGAGTGTGTTTTAAAAGATACCGCACAGTTAATCTGAATAGGGGATACCTTTTATCTTTATAAAGAGAGTTGCTTGCTTTTCGCCTTTCCCCCACCTCCTCACCGGCCTTTCGAAAACAAAAACTACGAATGAGCAGGTTCAGTTTCTGGAGAAGACCAGTTAGGATACCCCTGTTGGGTGTGGTGCCGTTCATAGCTCTACCTTCCGGTGCAGTGATAGCACTCGTTACGGGTGGTGAGTCTCTTTTCGAAGTCTTGAGCTTCAGCCCAATTTGCAACCCTAGACTAACGTTTAAAACACTGTGGTTTTGTATTGTTCTAAACTGAAGTTGTCTCGTATAGGGCAGCTACAGCCAACATGATGGAGAAGCAGAAGCAGCTGGAGCTGGCCCAGATTCCGGAGGCGGTCAGGCAGGCAGCTGCTGAGGAAGAAGAAAGGCAGAAGAAAGAGGCGACAAGGCAGAGGCTGCTGAGAATGAGTCAGGAGGCGAAGGAACGAGAATTAAGAGAGTACGTGGTGATTTCTCCAGTTCTCCAGTTTCGCGCCGCTTTTGCGTTGACACACACCCTTTTTGACGTCTTCTAGACTGCGGCTGAGAGAACAGGCAATACAAGCGGAGATAGAAGCTCTTCAGAAGAAAAACTCTCGGTGAATACAGTTCACCAACAACTCGGTGTCTATGAGACTGTGCGCGCTGACAATTCCGTCCTCCATTGCTACTCGCAGCGCTCGACTAGCGGTACTAGGAGTGGTTCCAGAAAAAGCTGACGGTGGCATAACGACAACGAGGACATCACACAAAAATATAGAGGACGCTCTGAAGGACAACAGCACTTCTGTCGAAGTCTCGGAAAGTTCTTCGACGCGTCGGTGGTTCTGATCTCGCGTTATTTGGTCGAGAAGGTACATGATTTTGATTTAATCATCAAGTTACCATACTATTGGGTTATCAAAAGTCGTGATTAGGATTATGAGGAAGATGCATGGTATGGGAAAGGGGATATGAAACGCATTGGGTACAATCGAGATCCAGATGTAGGTATATGAAGTGATGATAAGAAAAGGAAATGATCGATATCAACAGATTGACAAAGAGGATGTTTAAGGTGCTTCCCACCAGCCGTCAGGGTCGCTTGGGGGCTTGACAGCGAGCAAAGAGGGAGTGGGAGTAGGAGTAGGACTAGGAGTAGGAGTTAGAGATTTCCAGCCGCTACGGGTCGTCGATGAATTATTCGATTGATTGAGCTTGTTCGTAATGTTGAACAATGGTTGCTTCGGAGCGTGCGTGGAAGAAGCCGCGCCATAAACCAGTCCATCATCATCACCGGCGTTTCGAAGATCTGCGGAAGACTGCCTAACATGACCAGGGTTCTTGGTTGGAGATGCTTGTGGAGATAGTGAAGACTGAAGACTCTGAACAACACTAGTGGCTGCTTGTTGGTGTGCTGTGTACGGTGCTGGAGCAAAAATCTGCGTGTATGGGTTGTGTTTTGAGTGATTCTGCTGACGTTCGGCGGAAAGTGTTCGTTGTAATTCAGAAACACTACTCCGTAGCACAGATTCAGTTTCCTAGAAAACAAAAGAATGAGTGAGCAATTGATTCCCGAGTGAACTAAAAGCATCTCGGCTTGCCATCGAGTTCGTCAATGCCAGGTCCTTCTCGTCGATTGCGGCTTGAAAAGAGGCAGCGTCATCTTTGGCTTTAGCGAGAAGCATTCTTGACTCTTCAAACTCCTTCGCCCGTTTCTCCAACTCTGATAGGCGTTGCTGAAGACCAGCTTGAGTGTGCTTCGCGCTAGTGGAAGCTGCGGCAGCAGCCTTTTGCTGATTGACAAGTTTCGCCTCAGCAGCATCCAACTCAAAGCAGAACAAAGAGTCAGAAAAGTACTGCAAATGATAGACAGTAAGACCACTCACTCGTTTATTAGTCGCCGACAACTCGCCCTCGAGCTGCTTGTTTCTCTCTTTGATCGAACGCAAGTCCTTTCGTTCATCAGAGTCAATGTTATTCAGGACACGAGCGACGACTTCAAGTTGCTTTGAAATGGAAGATTGGCCTTCGTCGATTGCTTTTTGTTGCTGAGCAATTTGACGAGTGGCATGGTCGAGTTCTGCCTCCTTGAGGCGGAGCTGTGAAAGGGAGGACAGGTCAGCGCCGTTCTACAAGGTTTGGGAAATCTTAACTCGCTTTCGCCCTTGCATCCGCAACTTCTTTGATACGTTTGTCGCTATCAGCTCGTATCACCTTTTCCTTAGATGCCAACTCGTCTCGTTGCAGCTCGCAAGCGTGAAGCTTAGCCGTTACTTCATCGAGCAACAATCCAAGCCGTTGAGACTCAAATTCTGCTTTATACTCTTCTTCTGTAGCAGCACGAGCTCGATCCTATAACGCGAAGAGAAATAGATTAACACAGCAGCAGGGGGCACGGCGGAGATTGCCTGAACTTCACCTGCGCTCTCTTCAACTCTGTCTTCAACTCGTCTCGCTCTGCTTCTATTCGGGGATGAAGTTCTGCAAAGACATCACGCTCAGCCTTTACAGAACGATGTATTCCCTTTGCCTCGTCGAGCTCCTGCCTTAGCACCTCAATCTGAGCATGCTGCTCTGACAGCTTTTGTACTGTCTCAGACACATCTTCAATCTTATCTCCAGTGTGTTCAATTTTAGAGGCCATTTCAGACATTTCCTTGGAGAACTGAGCTTGTAAAGACGTCAATTGGCCAAGAACTATGCCATCGGGTAATAGTGCTGCTTCATTCTGGACCGACGGGAGGGTTTGCTGAGTTGTGAGGTGGAGAAGCAGCTGATCTTTGATCTTTAAAAGCTCCCCCAGAAGATCTTGGAGTGAATCTTTGAAAGTATTAGAGTCGTCTAATGCTGAAGGAAGTGGCACCAGCAGCGGTATCAACGAGTGAAAGACAGCGTCAGCTGTTGCTTTTGTCGACACTTGGGGAACTCGAGTTGTGGATATTATGAAATGTGACAAACGAGTGACTATCTCGTCAACTGAAGAGTCTAACAGTACATCCTTTAGCTGCGTCTGAAGGTCAATGATGATCTTGTTTTGACGATCCAGGGAGTCGTGAACATCTTGGAACAAAGCTGCAGCTTTGGCGTCATTTTGTTCGACAGCGGCTGTTACTGAACAGAGTGCGTCAAGGCGAGATGCGATAGGATTTTCTGTTTCTTCAGGCTTTGATTTTAGCAATAGAGCTAACGTTGACAGAGAAGCTCAGATTAGGTTCGCTGGTTTCTGTAGATGAAAAGTCGTTGACTCACCTTCGAGGATCTTCATGATAGACCCTAATCCAGACAAAATGTTCAACTCGAGTTGAGAGAGAATACCTTTGGATTTCAAGTAGCAATGAGCGAAACGTCACTTTCGAGTGAAGCAGAGCAGCACATACCGCTCAAGTCTTCAGCTCGCCGTGATTCTTCCGCTGCATCGACTGTTTCAAGATAGGTAACCACTTTGTCTATTGAAGAAAAAAGGTCAGATTCGAGTACTGTAAAATAGTTAGGTCCCTCTTACTTGTGAGATGAAGGATCATAGACTGCAAACTTGGGTCCTCAGCCTTACTAATTATAACCGCATCCTCCTTTACCGCACGTAGCGAGCATATTCAGTAGAAGTACGTTGCAATAATGTTAAAGGCAGAGAGACTCACTTCTTGGCTGGCAGAAGCAAGTCGAGGGGACTCGAGATATGACTGAGCTGAGGCACTGCGTCTCATCAATCCAAAGGTCTTCGATACCGGATCAGGAGATCTGAGTGCTTGGAAAGCAGCTGCTGGGATGGTAGCCTCTGGCTGATTAAACATTGGGATAGGCGACCTTCTGAACTTCATCTCACCACTTGAATGATGGACCAACTTTGGGGGACTTGCGTTCAACGGAGGCCGAAGACCGAACTCAAACTCCTGTTTGACTTCTTCCAACAGACTGAGCATGTTCTTGGACTGCACAGGTGAAGAGAATGAAGATCCTGGAGTGTACCCAAAGCCATGGTCTGGGATATGATCGGGTGCGAGTTTGTTCGGTGAGGCGGGCATCTTAAAGGCGTTCAACCTTTCTCTCACTACTTTCTCAGCAACCTTCTCTGGTGACTGAGAAACAACCCCAACAGGCATCTTGAATGAATTCATTCTGTCCAGATTCTCGAACTCCTTCTTGAGTGCCACTGGACTGGAGTGAGCAGATGGATGGCTAGCTTCGTTGGGGCCAAGGATTTCAGGTAGATGGCGAGTGGTCGAGAAGAAATTTTCGGAGACTGATCTGCTGTTTTCTGGAAGGGGCCCCTCTGTTGCTGAATTGCCAGAAAAGAATGGCGGAACTGGAAGCGGTCTGGCTGGTGGTGAGAAGTTTGGAACCTTGCGGAGCTGAGAGTTGGGATATCTGGGTGGTTCGTCTAAGGGAAGTAACGGAGGTGATAAATTCGACACCAATTTAGCGGCAGAGAAGCTGGAAGGAACAAATTCGGGAGCTGTAACGTTAAAGGTTGATGTGACGCCAATACTGCCTGGATATCCTTCTAGATTGACTCCAAGACTGGCAGCTCCAATAGGATACCTGGTAGGAGCAATACTGCCCGAGTATTTGGCGGGATGAGATACTGCAATGGAGTAAGCGTTTGAAGCTGCAGTAAAGAACTGCTGATCATGCTCGAATGGTGATTGTTGATGAGGTGGAGAAGTGAAAGTAAATGGCTTCGCATTGGGGTTCAAAGCTGTCCCAGCACTCTTGGTTGGAGATAAGCTTCCAGAATGAGCTGAACCGTAGCTCGCCTTCGTCTGATGAACCACAGCTGCGAAAGGATACCTGCTGGGAGCGTCTTGAAGAGGAGGGGATGCTGCGTCAACTTTGATAGAGCGAAGAGGGGCTGGGTGAGAGTATCCAACCTCATCTGATGGATTGGTAATAAATGACCGTTGGTCTTGAGAAACGATGGAGATGGGGGCGAAATGCCCGTTGGCACTGCGTCTTGTAGCAGACGCCGCTTCTCTGCGCTCTTGACGTGCACGTTCTTCATCGCTAGGATTCGAGAACTCTTCGCTCTTATAAAACGATAACCAAATCAATTAGCTGACAGAGTCTGAGGTGCAAGGGGAGCTAGCAAAAGTCTTACAAGCTCTGAACCACCGTCATCGGCTTCGCTGTCGAACTGTCTATGGAATGAGGAACCTTCGTCTCCCCAAACTTCACCATCATCGGTTCCAATAGATGGAGCGAGCTGATCCCCACCTGCAGCTTGGGATAAGACACCATTCACCCATTCTGCAGTTCTTCCGTTGGCGGCACTCGAGCCGCCGCCATCTCTATCACCACGTTGCCGCACTCGGTAATCGTCGTAGACCAAAACATCTTGAGCGTATGCGTCTTCAAAGTCAGGCTCTTCCGTAGGTGAGCGAGGGCAGAGATGAAGAGCGGACGGCGGTGAGAGCTCTCTGAGAGTTTGGTTGTACGAAACGTGCCGAGAGTGTGCTGGAATCGTTTCGTCAGGATCTGCTTCGACACCCAGCCCATCATATTCTGTATCCTGTTTAGAATCTTCCTGATTCAGGTCCTTGAAGCTACCGTTCGTTCCCTCGCGTAAGTCACCTGTCTGCTGTTCCTCAACTCCCTCGCCCCGCGACTCGTCCCTTTCTTCTGAAATAGTGTCTTGCGAAGAAGAGGCATACTTCCTTCCCATCACAAGACCTTCACCAAGTGAACTTCCGAGGTCGATTGGCCGTCTCGCTTGAGTTGGAACTGGCTGAAACAACATTCGACCGCCCCCGTCAGACACAGTATTTGTATTTGGAGAGGTGAAAAGATCGTCCACGATAGCGGGCGAGCTGAACGTTGGTGTAGATGGAATGATAGGGAGTTGTGGTACGAGTGAGCTTTGAGAGTAGGCGGATGGTGATGTCTTTGGAAAAGCCCATGACTGTTTATGAGACAGATATTGTGGAAAGGAAGAGGAATCGGGTTGGGCCCGGGTTTCCGGATAATGGAAGCTGCTGCTCCCTGGAGACGGAATAGATATGATCGGTGAAGATACCTATGAGAACAGTAGCAAGCGTCAGAATGTGCTAGTTAAATGCTGCGCACCTAGGAATACTCACGGTGTCAATGCGTCCTGACTGACGTGAAGGAGTGCTACGAGGACCAACATATGACAAGGCAGCAAGTTTAGCTTCTATAGCTGCATGCTTCAGATCAGTCCAGGAGATCTGATAAATATTGGGGAAAAAGCGATCTCACTCAGTGACGATTCGTAAACGAGATCAGCAACAGGCAGCTTACCTTGCCTGGAAGGTATATCTCAATTGTTGCTATAGACATCTTGAGCTTATCCTCTGGCGGCCACGTCGGACGGTTTGTCGTGTCAGGTGCAAGAGGTTCGACCACCTGCAGGTCTTCCTTCCAAGGCCTCCTCGTCCAAAGCAAAGCAACAGTAGCAACAGACTTGTCTCCATCCACATCAACAGCAGAAACTGAGTCTGACTCTAGAGGTAGTTTGACCACAGGTTTCTTCTTCGCCTTTCCTGTATCTGGCTCGTGCTCTGTCCCAGACTTCTTCTCACCTGCCTTTCCGACCTCTGGTTTGGTCAGAGATGAAGCATCAATGGTCGATCCTATTCCACCAAGCTTGGCCTTGGGAGGTCCACCGATACTAGCTGAGTGCCTGTGTCGACCTTTAATGCGATTATGCGAAGATCCAGCGGTGTTGAAAATCGAGACGGATGGGTTTGGGAAATGAGCTGACCGTGTGTAGCTCTGCTGTCCTGGAATTGTAGCAGGGAACCCAGATCCAGTCTTTCGAGGGAAAATGGGTGCTTGGGGTGTGAAAGAGATTGACTCCTTGGAGCTATGCGGCTGCTGGTACTGTTGCTGAGCATCATCTCGATTTCCGGATGGTGGACCACTGAATGGAGAACCTGCTATAGGACTTAATGGGAACCCTGAGCTAAAGCTTGCTGGATCATGTACCAGATGGGGAGGGAGCTGACGACGGGGGGCGGAACTGCTGCTGCCAGCATTAGTCTGAGTGCTGTATGAATTCGACGGTGAGAGTCGGTTGCTGCCCTGCTGTGGGCCTCCATTGGGGATATGAAGGCCAGGTAGGATAGGCCTCTGCTGGGACTCTACCATCTCTTCTACCCTACTGAACCAGTTTGGATTCCATCCTTGTCGTCAAGAGAGAGACCGGTGCGAAAGACTCCACGAAATTCTCCAAGGGGCCAGTGCGTCCCGGTCGGTGCTGCGTTTCAGGCTAGGTCATTTGTTCTGCAGACCAAACGAACGCATCGCAAGGAGAGAATGACTCTCATACTAGGATCACACTGAAATCACTGAAAGCTAAAATGAAGGAGGTAAGAGGACGAACAGAGTGAGTTTCAAAGGTACTGCGCTGGTTTTGATGAAATATCAAAACAAGCCATTGGCCGGAAGGTGAGGTCGACGCTAGACAAAAGGTGAACACAAACGCCCTCAAACGTGTAGATAGCATTCTTTCGGCATCATTTAACCACAGACAAGCCGAACAGGAGGATAGCTTTCATCATGTGTTATGATACAAGAAGCACATGGCGACAACAAAAACAGAGGCCCCTTCCCTCTCCTCAAAGCTCTCCTCCAACATAAGCGAATCCCAAAAATGCGATACCCCACGGTGTGACACCCAGAAATCTCCAACCCATCCTCCTTAACGGCGAATCGATCTTGGTACCAGGCTTGTAGCCATGCTCTGCCTGAGGTCCTACAAAGAACCCAATCCCTTCGCTCTTAAGTGTTTGGTAGATCAGCGGTAATGTCGGCAGTGGTTTTACTGGTAGCGATTCTGGATTTGGAACTTTGGATGTTGCTGCCATTGACGCTGGTGACGGTACCCGGTGTTTGGAAAGAGACTCTACTCGCTGAGCCAATCGGATCGGGATACCGAGTTCCTTCAGCTCTCTGATGAAATATCGTCGGGAGCCTGTCGCAGAAGGATGGTGGAGCGGAGATTTGAGGAGCCGAATGGTTGCGTCGAATGGACGTGCTGTCAAGGAAAAAAGTATGCCTGCCAAAATGCCGCCAGTAACCAGCGTCGATGCTTGAGCCAGTCGTGCTGTCCGAGAGGCAGTGGATGGCAGGGTAATGGACTCGTCTTCACCATCTCCATCTTCCTCGTTCTCGTAAGGGTAGAAGGATGTGATACTGGTGTTTGCTGTCGAAGAAGTTGTCGATGCTGTATCTTGTTGTTTGCCATCTACCCATTCTCGTATCCTCCTCGACATCCTTCTTGTGGTAGAAAAGGTCGCAAAGAAAACACCATAAGATGCTGCGTCCTTTGCAGCACCCAATCGAAATCCTTCCCAGGCTTTGGACGAAAAATGCTTCCAAGCGCCTCTTACGTTCGAGTTGCTCCCTTTAATCCCGCTGCCTTCACCGCCGGAAGTGATTTCTTTCCACCATTGGTTCACCTCCTTTTTCGCATTCGCGTCTATTAATGGTTTCACATGGCGGTGTTGCTGGGCTGTTGATTGCAGTTGAGGCTGGAGCGACTTTGGTGGCTTGACACTTGAAGCCGACTTCATCGCTTCCGGTACAGGTAAGCCCACAACTCCTGCCGTACCTACAGCAAACCGTCCCAAGAAGTTGATGACCCTCTCAACAGGGAAAGACAGGACGCTTTGGGCAACACCAGCGCCTGCGCCAGCGACGCCGGAGAGGAAGATGGGACTATTGTAGATATACGGGTGAAGGAGGTGGACGAAGAGGGCATGACTAGAAAACAGCAGGTAGGTGAGGGAGGTATTGATAATAAAGGGTGGTATGAGGGGGAAGACTAGCGCTGAGGCGCCATAGGTCTGGAGGAGTTGCCTGATGCTGGACAACGACATCGAGAGCCCTTCTCTCGACAACAGCAGCCTCAGGAAAGTTAACGAGCTAACTTTTGTTGGTCGAAACAGCCGTGCGGGCCTCTTGAGGTACATGATGAGGAGAAAGGTGATGCTCCTGCAGGGTAAAGATCGTCAGCCGAGAAAAACGAATCAACGTAACTAGGTTGCCGTACCTCAGTGCTGAAGCACCTATAGAATTCGGCGGAGCAACATTATCTGTAGTTGATCCATTGGGGAGGAGCGAGTGGCTGCCAGAGCCATTGAGCATGAACTGTCGATCTATGGGTGATTCTGCAGGAGCCAGGAGAAGCACTTCCTTTGGAAGAGCGGGTCCTGCTGACATTGTAGTTGTGAGAGGTCGTCTTTCTATGTCTATTTGCGTATCAGAGAGCTCCTGGGGATTCCAATCATCGCTGGTGCAAATTTGATTTTGAGGTTGATTTGGTTAGGTGCCGGATGGTTGACGACGCGCTTTACATTTGGGACGGCAAATTAAGAAAGGGCAAGATAATGTTCATAGAGGTATAAAGTGATAGTTTACAATAGGGTATGGTAGAACAATTATCGAGCAAAACTAAAAGGTACAGACTAGGTCTTAGTACATACCCAAACCTGCCAGTTCGAAGAGGATCGGGACGACCTCTGTCGCCAGAAAGCCGATGCCAAAGTAGACAATCACCTTGGTCAGAACTTAAAAAGAATGGTGATGGTCAATTTCAAAAGATATTAGGTTAAGACGACGATCGCAACGCACCAGCCGAATCATAATGCAAGATGGTAGTGACGTCCAGAGATGACATTCTGCTCGGTGTCGCTCTGCGTTCGATATCCCCCTGGTCAACCTTCTCTACAAGATTACTGGAAGATCCATTCTCGGCCTTCTCTTTTCTCCCTCTGGCTCGGAGGTGATTGAGATGGATGTTTTTACCGAGCGCCTTCTCTGGCTTGACTTCGCTGGGGAGTTGCAGGTTCAAGACTGAAGGTACAGCAAAGAGACCTCCTGGATCCTGTGGTGCAGTTTTGTAATCTGTTGCTGGAGTGTAGTGAGCTCTGTTAGGGAGGACGAAAATTTTGCCGAGCACTCTGTAGATTCGTGGAAGAGTGACTCTGAGGACTTCCTTAGCTGCCAGTCGCCAAATGAAGAGAACAGAGATGCCTGCACGAATAGATCCGGTTAGTAAGAGGAGTTCGTCTAAACACAAAGCACACATTACTCACCCAACGCGATCTTCAAAACCGAAAGTCCAATCCAGCCAAGGTATCCGATTCCAGTGCCATCTCCTCCGGGTGTGCGCGTAACAAAGAAGGTCTCTTCTGGGAATCCAAATGCAACACCATGCCATCTTCCTATAGATGCCCCAGCAATTACCGAAAGGAAAGCGATAGCATCCTATGAGAAGCAGTGAAGTCGAATTAGTCTCAAGGTCGCCCATGATCAGAGGGACATACTCACCTCAAAGCAAGGGCAGTCATCGACGGGTTCAGGATGATGAGACACCAAAAACAAGCCTACGAAGCGTATTAATACTCATCTGAAAGCTGTGAGGCGATTTGTGACTCACAAGTTCCCATGATCATCACTGGCGAATGCCATGAGCCAATCGTCAGGTACTTCTCAACAATATCCTCCGTGCCCCATACGAGGAGTGAGAGAAGGGCACCAAGAACAGTACCACCCAGAACATCAGCAATACTGTGCATACCACAATATAGACGACCGACGATGACTGAGAAACAGTAGAGCGAGAGGACTTCCAAAATGAAGAATTATATTCAGCGCAAGAAAAAAGAACTGAAAGGATCATGGGGTGCTCACCAACTTGTAAAGGAATCAAGATGTGAAGTGGTAACCCAGAGTTGGCGAGGAAGATTCCTAAGTGGATGGTCATGCTTGTTGCTGAGGTTGAATGCGATGAGACGAAGCCGTATTCCAAGTGGTGAGTTTCGAGAGCTAAAAAGGGAAACAGAGCAATTAGCTCCCCAGTAAGAGAATGTATTGAGTGAGAATATCGAAGCATACAAAGTCGGACGACAGGCGCAAGAGGTCTTGGTGCACAGACCAAGTCTTTGATGAAGGAAGAAACGTAGGTACCCAAAGCGAGAACGTTGACTGCAGAACGTCCCATTCGCCTAGATAACAGCAATTTTTTAGAATGTAATACGAGAAATGCTAAATAGGTTTTGAGTTCTCACTGGTTCCCAAAAAAGAAGAACATCTAGTGCCAGGGTCGTCAGCTCCTAGGACTCGAGTGGTGGTCTTGCACAAACGACTTACAGGTAAGAAAGTCATGAAGAAGACGGTAGTACCCAGAACTGACGTCCATAGGAAGAAAGAGTCCAAGAACGGAGTTCGATATTTCGTCTGGCCAAGGACGTAGGTAGGAGTTATTAGTTCATGTCTGCCTTCCCAACCAAATTTGAAAGCAATTTAACTTACCTGCATATTAGCCAGCCAAATACTCTCCCAACTCAATCTTTCCACAAGCTTTCTTCTCAAAACAGCTCTCCTACCAAACGCAAAAACAACGCGAAGGAAAGTTTGAGCTCGTTTTGTCTTCGGGACCTCCCAGACAAGCCTGGAGCTTATCGCTGCTTCACTCACCAGGGTGGAAGCTTCTCATCGTACACTGAGTCGAGTTGAAGGCCAGGAGGAGTCCCAGGCTCACTAGAAGCAAGACAGAACGAGGTATTTTAGATAGGTCCTGTGTGCACCTTAACGGTTGGTCCAACTCACGTTCTGGGACTGTCTCTCTCGCCTGAAGGAGAAGGGGATCTTCGGTCGCCATCAGAAGAGACCGGTGAATGGCTTCGAATGATGGACCTCAGTCGGTCATGAGTCTTGACGGCCAGGTCATCTTGTGGTGAGACAATGACGGGTGGTTCCATTGCTATGGGCGATGTCATGGTTGGGAGAAGTCAAGGTGGTTGTGTGTGTCTTACTGAAATTCGGCAACCATCCAAACCAATTAGTCTCTGGAGCGTTAATTCGCTTCACTGTTAAGAAGGACGTCGTCGCGCACTCGACCCACGTCCGCCCACGCAGCGCCTATTCATCAACAAAATTTATTCCTTGCCGGTGTGCGATGAAACGATTCTTTTATGTAAACGATTTCAATCATCAATACAACATCGAAGCGATGCGACGATTTTATTCGGCGGGCTTCAGCTTCTTCTCTTCATCAGCCTGTCTCTGTCGACTGAGCGATCGACCCTCTCTCTCCTTCTTTTCTAATTCCTTAATCTTCAGCCCTTCAACAACATATTCCTCAAATTGAGGTTTGTATTCTGGATGCCATCTAGAAAGAGCAGGTCGCTAAATATGCAACGAGAAGATGGTCAGTGAAGTGTGTTTTGACAACAGGGAGCGATTAAAGGCAATAACAGCAGAAAACCGAGAGCACTCACGTTGTTAGCCACATCGGTACCACCCCAGGTCATTCTCAGTTTATCCATATCCGATGAACTTTCGTTATCTGTAGAGCGAGCGTTCTAAAATCGTCAGTAAACAGTTGACGCCGGTAGACAATGTCGCGTTCGTCACTGAGCGACCTCAACACTTAAAGTGTCTACTTACCTGGAACGACAATGTAGAAGTCACCACGGTCAAGCTTCGCCAAGAAGAATGCAACAGTCTCATCAGCGGTCCAAGCACCATCAGGCTTTTCTCCTCCAGCAGCCGCAGTTAATCCAGTAAAGGTCCATCCTGGTACTAATAAATGAGCTGTCATTTTGGCTGTCTGATCCTGACGCAGTTCCCAGGCGAGGTGTTCAGTCAGGGTCTTGACGGCTGACTTCGAGACGTTATATGCGCCATTACCAGGCTGCAGAAGTAGAAGAGAGCAGATTCAGCCAGATTTTTATTAGAAGAAGTAGAGCCCAGGCCGAAAATAGTAAAGGAGTCAGTTGTGACTTAGGAACGGGGGGAAGGGTCCAAGAAGCGGAAGGTGAACGTACTGGGTTGGTAATGCCTTGCTTGGAACCGGTGTTAACGACTATTGATGGATTTTCTTGGTTTTGCATGAATGGGCTATTCAGACAAGAAATAGCATGGCAACACGTTGGTGAAGGTAGATTATTCCTGGAACGAAGGCGCATTGACTTACACGAAAGCTTGGACTCCATGCAGGACACCAAATAGGTTGACTTTAGTAGGGGAAAGAGTCAACAAATTAATCTCAGAGCAAAAGGCTGGTCTGGGGTGCTCACCGTCGAGTAAACTCTTCCAGTTCTCGAGCTTTTCGAAAGTTCCTCCACCTTTACCGACAGCAGCGTTGTTCATCAAAAGATTCACCTAAATTCATTACCGAACAGACAAGAGAAGTAGAGTATCAGTTTCTAGGAATTGCACCATGAACATCCCCACAGGCCACTCACCTCTCCGAACTTGTCCAGAGCCTTTTCTCTCAAGTTGACGACCTCGTCGAACTTCGAAACATCCGTGGTGACAGCAAGGACATTTTCAGCGGGTATAATTGAATCTGAGAAACCACGCAAAGAATAAAATACGTTAGCTCTGTCCGGTGAGCTATTTTTTTAACAAGCGCGACTAATCCAGTTAGAGGGCAAGGGACGTACTGATGAGCTTCTCAGCTTTCGCCAAAGCAGCAGCGTTGGAGTCGGCAAGGACAATCTTCATTCCAATCCTGGAGATAGGACGAAATCATGAGAAGGATCATCACGAAAGTTGGGATTTGTCGTGTGACGCAAGAGGTGGTGAGATGGACGACATCGGTACGTAGGGGAAGAGGGGTGAGCTTGGTCACATTTGAAGGCTAGGTTCAACCCTCACTCGAAAGCGACACTTACTTGGCCATAGCTTGAGCAGAAGCAAGCCCAATACCAGAGCTACAGCAAAGCAACAGAAACTCTTTATTCAGCTAGGTCAAGATGGATATTGTAGACCGAGGCGGTACTGACGCTGCTCCCGTAATGACGGCGACTCTGTTCTTCTGGAGGACTTCATTGTTGTACGACCTATCTTCTATGATTTGAGGAGGAGTCGCCATGTTGAAAGAATAACTGATGAGTGTGATAGGTGAGAGGAACGGTGTCATCGCTCCGAATTCGACCACTTTCTTCTTGTGGCGATATGAAAAAGGCGAGACTTGCAGCGCTTTAAATTCAAGACAAGAGTGAAAAGATGAATAGTATAGCGACCATAGTATATCAGAAAACAAATAGAAACGGTGAAAAAAAGGTCGAAAGAAAAACTTGGAATGGTTATTAAAGAGTTCGTCTCGTTGAGCCAAGTGTGACGTGAATACGTTTTAAAAAGTTATTTGTGGTGCTGTTGGTGATGATGGCATATACAAGAATGTGTAGACAGAGCCCAAGAAGGAAGAGTTGAGAGTTGAACAGTTGTCGATGCGAACGGGTGTGGCTGTGAGTGCGCCGCTTCAGCCAATGCGCTTAGCTGAAACTACTGCTGCTTCCCCAGAGCATTATGAACACTTTGCCTCAGGTCGTCTTCACCCTGTACCTTCTCGCCTAAATCCCCACCAGCACCAGCGCCGTCGGTCAAATCCAAGATTCTTCTGCTGAGCGAAGCAATCTCACTCGCGCCTTCTCCACCTTCGTCGTCTTCTTCCTCGTCAGAACCTGGGTACGGTCCTGCACCACCTTCGCCGTTTGCTGGGTGGTTTGGTGATGATGGGTGGGAGACGGCGAGTTGACGGATGAGAGGTAAGAGGAGCTGAGAGGACTGGATGTTACGTTGAAGTTGAGCATCTTCTGATTCGAGTAACTGTACGATAGTCTATTCAGTCAACGGATAGAAAAACAAGTGAAAAGTTAGCATGTAATAAGTAAAACGACGACGCTTGCTAAGGCTGCATCGTGATTAGAGGGAAAATGAAGCGCTTACCCAGACTGCGATGTGTTGGAAAGTCTGATCCGGACTACCCAGGAATCTCACCAAATAAGTGTGGAGACCACCTTCGGGCTTGTTCCAAACAGCGTTGAAAGGAGCGTAGTCCTCAGACGCCTTAGAAGACAGATTTCCAAGAGCAGCAGCGGAATTTCCTTGGACTTCAACAGAGGTCGAATTTGTCAACGGGATCAAGACTTCGCAAATTCCGAGATCCAACAATTGTGGTTTCAGCTCGTCTGTAAAGACAACCATCAAGATGTTAGTTCCGAAGAAACTGAAATTAATAAGAAGGGAGAGAAGAACACTTACCACTCAAAGCTAACACAGCGACGCATGCCGTCATCTCACTCTGAACATTTACTGGAACACCTAACACTAACTCCTTAATTCTCTCAACCGCGCCTGCATCCACAATCGCACCTTTGTTTCTCTCGCTCGACGCAGCCAAGTTTCTCAACGTGCTGATGGCGTGGCACTGAACCTCTTCATTTTCTTCAAATGACAGTAGGTCAATCAGAGGCTGGAGAAAGCCGGAGTCGATTATTGGCGATTCGTTGGAAGGGTGGATGGAAACATTTCGAACACAGGCGGCGGCAGAGAGAATGAGGGGGAGGTAGGAGGATTGTAGGAGTCGGAGGAGTGGTGAGAGTCCATCAGCTTTGACGATTTCAAGTTGGTACTTCTCTGTAAGAGTGAAAGTCAAATAAACGAGTTAAATAATCAGAATCAGACAAACATGAGAGGGATGTGGAGAGGACTTACCATCACTAGCCAGGTTTCTCAGAGCCAACGCAGCTTGGCACTGGACCTTTAAGCTAGGACTGTCCATTAGACTGACTAGACTCTGCACGAGTTTAGGCTCAGTCGAGGCTAACTTCTTTCGGTTGGCACCTGGGTGATTGCGCAGTCCAAACCCAAAAAAAAAAAATTGAACGTCAGGTCAAGGGCTCATGGAGATTGGAAGTGTCAACGCACCATCAACTGCAATATTACTCAGAGCGGTAGTACAGTAGTACTGAACATCCGTATCTGTGCTTCCCAACAAGCCGACCAAGACTGGGATTGCGCCAGCCGCTACGAGTTGCTGCCGGTTTTCGTCTGCGAACAAGAAGTGTGCTTTATCAGTAAGATGATCTTTATCTGAAATTTGAACTTCGGACATCACAACGCTCAGCGGCGAAGAAAAAAGGACCGTACCTGAGTGGGTCATGTTCAACAACGCGCCTGTAGCGTTTCTTTGAACTCTCATATCCTTCGATCTAGCTAGTCTCGTCAATGGAACAAGCGCACCACTTCTCGCAATCTTATTTTTGTTGTCATCGTGCGTTGCCAAATTGGTGACGCACCCTACGGCGTTGCATTGGACCTCGACGTTTGGCGAAAGCATCTGCCTGATCAATGGGTCGAGACCCCCGAGACGAACGATGAGAAGCTTGTTTTCCTCTATAGTGATGTTGAAAGTGATGAGATGGCGATGGAACAGAGCCAACAAAAAAAAAACGAGACGTGGCAATTCTCATCAGATGGGGGTTCGCGACGAACGGTAGAGTTTCAGGTTGCTCAACACTCACGATTGACAGCCAAGTTTCCCAAAGCAGCAGAGGCAGCTCTTTGGACTTCATTGTCGTGGGATCCGAGCAAGAAGAGTACTGGGTCGAGTGTGTCTCTGCCAACTTCTCTGACCTCCTGTGAATTCCACCACAAAACACGAGTAGTTGTCAGTCACGTTCAAAACCTTAGGAATAGATACCGTAATCGATCTATCCTCTCAATCCCCACAAATGAGACTCGTCATTCGATGCAGAACCTCCGTACTGCTTCAACGCTAGAAGCAAGATGCTAACACGTTGAGTATTCCCTTTCTGACTCCCAAACCCCTCCCCTCTTCCCTCTATGAAACAAAACCAAGCATAGACAAGCGATTGCAGTAGAGACCTCTCAGGGCTCTTCAGTACTCCAGTGCTCCCAAAAGCTTCCAGATTGGATCGTTAAGAGAAAGATTCGTACCTTTTCAGTGATTTCGGCGAAGGCAAGGGCAGCACTTCGTTGCAAATCAACGTTATCACTGAATGACAGAGTCGTCAAGGCAGCTAATGGCGATCCAGTGAAGAAGTTTGTTGTCGTACGATCTGACGGCAGGGAGTGGGGAGTGAAGCAAGTAAGCGAACGTGAGAATCGGTGGACCAGCGAGGAACGAGTCAGCAAGCCATGCCTTTTGAACTGTCGATGGCAGGACAGGACTTACTCTCGAGGTATTGCAGCAAGTCAGCAACAGCTTCCCTCTCATTCTCCAACAACAGAGGCTCATACGCGTTCCCAGAGCGCCTCGAAGAACCTAAAAAATAGGAACCACGAAGGGAGCAACAGCAAACAAGTGGTCAGCAAACCCATTGACAAGGCAAATATATATCAAAGAAGTCTCCTTCTCAGTCTTCATCCGATGATCAGCAAGCCCATTGCCTTACAGTCACGACAAGCTGAGAAAGCAGAATCAGACCACATAGGGGGAACGTACCGCAACAGCTCACGCATTGTCCCATTTCCTATGGTTCCTTTTTGGGTTTTCGTGGGCAAGCTAGTCGAGCAGAAGAGAAAACTGCCTTGAGGAATCTGGCCGTTGGACGTTACTGAGTTGGATTTGGCTTGAAGGGCAGAGGAGAGATGTTTCTGCACAGGCGCAACACCTGCTGGTACCGTCTGCGCAGGGTCAGTCGAGATCGTTATATGAAGCATTTTTCCTTGTTGAACCTCTGATTGTAAATATCCTAGTATTACTCGTCCTACTATCTGAGCCAATCTCTCAAGAGAATTATATTTAAGGACTCTAGGAGATGGTATATTGGCAACCTGAGCTCTCCCCAACCGTGACTGCGCCAGTTACAACCCTCTATCACTAGAAGCAACTAGAAGCTGCCATGTTTAAATATCCTAACACTAAATGGAACCCTGGAGGTCTTTGCTCCGCTTGAACTGGTGCGAGGGGCAACTTGCTGATCAGTGGCCCTGATTTCGAGATGATGACAGCTTATCCAAACTGCTTGATTTATCTTATTGGATAAAACGTTCCCCCAATTGGTTTAGGGGGAGTTTTCTCGAAAGGTATCGAGAATTGGAATAGTTCGACCATTGTGATGGAAGAGTATAATTGCTTCGGGTTAGATCTTGCGAACTTAGCTCCGACAACCTCTCTTCTCGCTGAATGACTGTTTCGCCAGTCTGGGACTGGCACCTGATTTCTGTCCAACAGGTTTTTTGTATGTTTGAAGTGCTGGTGTTTACCAAGTCTCGTCACGTAAAGTGCTTACTTCGCCTGGCCTTGCCCCTTTGATACTACGGAACTAGCTCTTTCTTCTCAGCCCCTTGGTGTTTCCTAGCTCCTTGCATAGTACAATTGTCATCCTTAGCTGAATGTATGCTTTCAACGTCAGCAGCTAAACTGGAAAATTTGAAGATTTGAAGATTTGAATACCATAGATCCGTTCAAGCTTCAATTTGTCGTCGCAGCATTTTGGGTCACCAACTGAATATTAAGTCTTTCCGTTGTCCCTTTGAATATCTTCATGGATAGAGCTCTTTCGATGATGGGGGTTTTGTGAAGCGAACGGTCAGCTGTCCAACTTCTGAAGAAGAAGACCTCGGAAGACGCGCTCCGGTGTTTACATTATTCCCTCTATGGAACAACTCTCCTCCCAGTTTTATCTTCTAATCTATGAAGATTTCAGAAGTTTTAAACAACACGCGCTATAAAAACTACAGCAATATCATGGTACTCTTCTTCTCACCTTAACCTCTCTCATCCATATTCCCTCTCGGCCCTACTTTCTCTTCGCGACACATTACAATGAGGCTTCTCCTTGCTCTTGCAGCTTCTAAGGCTCTCTTTGGCGCTGCTTTACGTAAACTCTTTCCTTTTGTGAAACCCTTTGCATCTCAACTGACCCTGTCATCTGTTTCCTTCATCTCCAGCCCATGACCTTACCGCTGACCAACAAGCGCAAATACCAGCACTCACCTCAGCAGCATACCATTGTGCTCCTGCCGTGGCAGCGTATAACCAGCAACGTCGTCGCGCCTGGGAACAGAAGGTCCTCTCTGGCCATCAAGCATCCCTGACCGCCTCCCCAAGCGACGGTCTCTTTGCTGAGAAGATGTACCAGGATCTCCAAGCAGCTAAGGAGAAAGGCGAAATGGTTCTCAGTTGTGATGTCGTTAGTGACACTCAGATCGCCAACAACACCTGCGTTCTTGCGAGTGAAACTGTCGAGGGTCCATATTATCACCGCAAAGGTCATCCGATCAGGAAGGACTTAGCTGAGAATGAGTTCGGGTTGCTCTTGATGATGGATGTTGGTGTGATTGACGTTGAAACGTGCATGCCGATGCCCAACGTCCTTGTTGATCTCTGGATGGTAAATTCATGTCTCATCTTTTCGTCGTATCTGTCTACTCTTGCTGACTTCGATTCACGCAGGCCAATGCTACTGGACACTATGCTGGTCACCCAGAACCCGAACCTCACATGAAATATGAACTTCCTCAAGGTAGGCTGTTTCATACTTCGATCTTTCACCTCGGCGCACTTGAATGACGTTGAACAACTGTGGTCGACAGGATGGGGCTATGAACGAGAGGGTCTCTTGAGTGCTTTCCCCAGATCCAAGCCTGAAGAGACTTTTCTTCGAGGTGCTTACCCAACGGATAAGAACGGCGTTGCTCAGTTCACTTCCATCTTCCCCGGATACTGTAAGTCCCATATTCCCTTGCGCTCATCTCGTCGCTGACGTTATATTTTGGTTTGCTTCCCAGACACCGGTCGAGCAACCCATATTCATACAAAGGTCATGCCTGAATGGACTCCTTTGGAGAACGGAACGTTCGAAGCTCGTCGTGTTATCCACACGGGCCAGTTCTTCTTCGAGGACGACCTCAACATGCAAATTGACAAGATGTGGCCTGTGAGTTTCCATCTCATTTCTTCGCACTTCCTTTATTCATTGGCCTTCCACTCTTTAGTATAACACCAACCCAATTGCCAATACGATCGGCCGAACGAGAAACTGGAACGACTCGCTTCAGATCTTCCCCAAGTCGTTCGCAAACGGCTACAATCCAATCTTCAAGGCGGAGAAACTTGGCGCGATATTGGATCAAGGGCTAATTGCTTACATCACTATGGTCAGTCCTTTCGTCTACTCGTCACTATCTCGTAATGTGCAGTGAACCGAAGTTGACACCTGTGGTTTGCAGGGTGTCAACGGATCTGCCGTCAGAGAGCTCTGAGCTTCATCCTTCGCAGGAGCAACTAAATGTTGAATGTAACGATCCCTCTTAACGATCAAGAATATTCTTGTCGCAAGAGTGAGCCCTTATAGAGAAAGCTTGGACCTGTGTCGCCCTCGAGCAGCAGGGGTCTCTCCGCCGCAGTACACCAGCGCTGTCCTTTTCAGCGCAAAAGCAGGCTGAAAGAAGCACGGGACTAGAATGAAGGGAAAGAACTGTCGTCTTGTGCGTCGTTGCCTTGCACTAAGGCTGAGCCGCAAAATAATCCGCAACACGTCATAAAAAAGATTGTCGCTCGCTGTTGTCGCTGGCATGTGGCGTAATAAAAAAATCCCCAGGGTAGCGAACTCTTGAGGGTACCGAGAAAACACACAGGAAAGTGAGTAGCAGTGCTTTTCCATGAAACTTCTAGGTCGCTTTCGCAGAAGCACGTCGAAGCGACCGCTCTCAAGCCCTCAATGCAAAAACCAGAGCGTCAATTAGATGAAACCGCGGCGGCGCGCTGTGCAAGGACTCGCAGCATTCTCGACCTTTTTACTCCAACCAAAACTATTTCCTTTCAAACCACCAACACCAGGTGCTCCCAGATGAGCAACAGTCTTCACAAAGGCCAGCGGCCCCTCTGTGGTTCCTCTGCCTCTTGCTCTCGTGAGTTCAGCGTCATGTTTTGATGCAAGGGACAGCCCCTTTTAACCACGCTAAACCCAACCTTTCTCGATTCTTGGATGACTTTGTTGCTATATCAGAACCCTGTAGCTCTCAGTTGACTCCCCCTCGAACTCCCAACGGTTCACCATGTCTTTCACCCGCTGATTTACTACCCGCAGAAGGTCTCACGCCCCCACCGTCTCCACCGCAATTACTCCTTTCACCGACAGCCATTCAGCAGCAGAGGTACCAGCCCTCCGCAGTATATAGTAGTGCTTCAATAAGGGATTTGGAAGCTGGTCCGAGCTCAAGATGGAGCAGGGAGGGACTGTTAGCAGTTGCTGCACTGAGCAAGGATAGCTCAGAAGAGGACGATGATGAGGATGATGATAGGATGGACTCTTTCGAGCTGGACAGGATCAGCAGGTCGTCCACACCAGCAACCTCTGTGGACGAAGAGGAAGACGAACCTAGTCCGAAACAAGCCCAACAAATAAGCTCATCAGCGCCAAGTACCATCCAAGACTCTGAAACGCTCCTGCCTTTTCACCACCACTACTCAACCTCGCCATCCCAACAGCTCCTATCAAAATCATCACTAAACTCAAACACTAACCTATTCTCCCACCTGCTGTTTCAGCTGTCACCTTCCCATCTCGCTAACACTCTCAAACTCACCGCCACCATCACCGCTCGTTTCATCGCCTTTGCCTCCCTATTCATCACCACCGCCTTCCTGTTTGGGCTTTTCGTGATCGCTTATCTCAGTATATGTGGATTTGGGTACTACCTCCTTGGTCTCGCTCTAGGCTTTTACAACCCTTTGGTCACGTCGATCCTCTACTGGCCTTTTTTTCTGTTTTCAGCGAGCGTCTTTGCGCTCTCAGGTCACAGGTGGTTGGTGTGGCTGTTTGGGATCGGAATGCGGTTATATCACAAGCCATCATCATCTGTGGGAATGAGGAGGAGGATGGCTACAGAGGAGAGGTTCTGGAGATCTTCTAATGAAGAATTGACACGGTCGCGGTGGAGCCTGGAGTATTTGATACGTACGGCGCTACCGTAGCCCTGTAAAGAGTACTCACACAATTGTATCGAAAGTGTATTAACAACGATCTTGTCTTGTAAGAAATTGACTATGTGGAAGTCTCGCGCAGGAAAAGGTGATATTACGACGAAGTCGATTGGACGATTATATATTACAACTGTGAGTATATGAATGCTGATGTGAAGAAATTCTAGTTAGTCTAAAAAGTGATAAATTAGATGTGGTGATGTGTAGGGGTCTGCAAATCTATTTTGTGTAATGGGAAGATGCGAGGATTAATCAAACGCTCTCCGTTCGATGCAGGGAGGGTTCTCTCGTTCCAGCAGCCGATGCTGCTCGCGACATCGCTCTGCTTCGAGCACCTAAATCGGATAATCAGCAAAGATCTCGTGGTGTCTCGCGATGTGAAGGGTCGTGCTCACCTTCAGCTTCCAGCTCCGCTTCCTTGAGGAGAGCACTAGCAACCTTTGAATGCGCTCGAAGAGTCTTTCCATAGGCTAGTAGAATAAAAGGTGCTGCTGCCAAAAAGATGGCGACCGCTCCAACGAGCGTCGAAGCTACTGATGTTCCAAGTCGCGCGTACATGACTGACGGAGGAGGAACAGGGTGAGTGAGGGACATTGGACCAATACTTCAGAAGTAAACTCACTAGGGGTGAAAAGAGGGAATGTTCCACCAAAGATGTTTCTTGAAAGGGAAAGGAAACTGGTCAGAGCCTGATGACAACCACCGACTGCCAAGTGGAGCTTACCTCAAAAGCGACTGTGCTGCCTGAGCAGAACTCGAGTACTTCTCATAAGCGTCAGCCTGTGCATGTGACAAAACGAAAACAGCATCAGTCGATGATTCTGAGAGTTGAGAAGAGAGACTTACGAAGTAGTTGAACACAGCGCTGTAGATGGTGAAAATTCCGAAGAAGGCCAACGTCAAAAAAATGCATGGAGCAATCCAATGCACACCTGCTCTACCAGTCCAAGCGAACGCGATCGCACTCAGTGGGAAGATGATTGCGCCAACTGCCCCAACGTAAAGCCTCGCCTCTGTTCAAATAAAAGGGGCCATGATCGTCAGGCCAACGCCAACGGTAGAAAAGAGGAAGAAAAAAACAAACCAGGTTCAGCTTTACCGCCGTTTCTCAATGCAGCTTGACGATAGAGCCTCTCCTGGTAGAAGTTGGACGCGAACCCAAAGATGGCGCCAATACCGATGGTGCCAAGCACGAGGCCTGATTCACCAATGTTGAAGCCATAGATCTCACTGAATACTGACGGTACTGCTTCAGTGAACTGCGACAAGAAGGATGAACTTCAGTATAGGCAGAAGTGAAGAAAAGCATTGAAGAAATGACGCGAGCTCACCAAGAAGACTGTTCCCCAACAGAAACCAACCCAGAGACTGACAGCTGTCACAATAGGTTCAGAGAGCAAGTAATGTACCGGTCGGACACAGGATACCGTTATGAGCGTTGCCATGTTTTCCCGTTCCTTGTACCCTGGCGCGACGTGCTTGAGACCTGTTTCCTTCTGGAGTTTTGCGGCTTTTTTAGCAAGGAGGACTGACCCACGAGTCTCACGACAGAATACAAGGATCGCGGTGAGGTTTCCTGCGATTGATATCACTTCCAACCAGAACATCCAGCGGAAGCCAATTTTCACTGATTCGGTAAAATACACACTGGCATCAGCTTCCGAGCAAGCGCTGAGGGCAGAAGAAGGAAGTAGAGGTGTAGAGGTGCAACTCACTATTGACATAACCGAAAGCCATTGATCCGAACGCTTGTCCGACTAGAAACATTCATAGCTCAGTTTTCCCAGAACTTCGCGGCATTTCAGAGTCCGAAAGGCAAACAAACGTACCGAAAATGAACAATGAAAAGACACCCATGACAATTCCTCTATCCTCGGCAGAGAACAGATCTGCAATCGTTCCTCCAACCATAGAGTTCCCAACCGAAGAAACCATGCCTTGGAACCACCTACATGCCTGGATTGTTGCAATATTTTTGGCGAGCGCCTGGGGTATGAAAAGGATGAGGATGAGGGCGTTGGCGAAGATATAGAGTGGGTTCCTTCCGAAGACTGCCAAGAAAAACACACAGTTTTGTATAAGTCAGGGCAAGTGAGGGGGCTAGTGATAAAGGAATGGAATCCTCACCTTCCGACAAAGGAGCGACCACCAAAGGCGTCAGAGCAATTGATATGAAGAACATGCTATTACCCAAAAGCCACTGCGTTTTCGAGGTAGGGTATTCCGCATTAAAGGATTCGTATCCAGAGTTGAATGCCGTACCTATCCACAGAGAAGAAGGCTGTCTGTCAGAGGAAGGGATGGCAAGCAAGCGTTGAGACGCCGACTTTTCAACGAGTGAACGTACAATTCATCGCTGTTTCTGCTGAGAAGGCAACACATGCCAACGTTATCGCCCATTCTATGAAATTCAAGTCATACAGATGTAAGAGTGAGGACAAAGTGATGCGTTGCTTCGAAAGTAAACATACTGCGAGCTTTGGGCCAATTGAGAGGGTTGGTCTTGTCGCCGGGTAAGAACTCACTGCCACACGCGTATCCCATCAATGCAGATCAGTCCACGTACATCATACGACAAGAATAAGAGAGACTTACACGTAAATACCATCCTCATCAGGCGTACCAGGCGACACTCCTTCAAGCGCCTCGATTTTCTTTCCCCTCTCCCTCGCCTCTTTGTTCTCCATGATGTACTCTGCGGTCGAGTCGCTCGACGATTGACCTATGTGGACATGCTTCGACTTGATGCGTTCCAGCTTGACGTTGATAGCTTCGAGCTGCAGTTCTTCGTCGGTGGCCTGGGGCGGCTCAGCGGCCCTCGCTGCGCCCATGGTCGTCGCCGATTTCGTTGGGTTCTCGCTGCTGGACATGATTGATTTGGTGGGAACCTACAGGAGAGAGATCATGCGAAGATTGAAGGAGATATGGAGATGAAGATATGGAAAGGCGTTAAATTGAAGGAGTCAGATCGTTGAGAGTCTCGTGTGACTCAAGCAAAAATTGAAGTCGGAAAATGGATACTAGCAAGTCGGCTAATGGTCGCTACACTAACTGTGTAGATTTTTATTTTTATTTTATTTTGCTTTTGGATGGAATGAAATGTTGATCGAAGTACCAAATAAAACATGTGTTGTCTAGTTGTTTAGGCATGTAGGGAAAATTACAATGTGTGCAGATGCTAATAAGTGGAGTGATGTCGGGCGACCGACAGTAGTTGAGCGCGATGTTTCAAACAAGCGACCTCCTGAGGTAAAGTGCGTTGAAGCTAGGAGGGATACCGAATGAACCAGCAAATAATGCTGTGGATCCAGCGAAAGCGGTGCCGGGTGGAAGCTCCCGATCAACCCGTAGATGCTCTGCGATGCTACTGAGCTGGTGTGGAGCTGGATTCGACAACATCAAGAGCTTTTACGGCATCCTCAAGATATTGATAAGTTGAAGTCAGCGAAAGGACAAAGTAAAAGTTGCGGCGCTTCAACTCACATTCAAGCCATACAGATATTTGTCAAATGACTCGGGAGATAGTTTCTTTACGGCGGTAGCAAGATTGTAGAGGTACTCCTGTAAGCGAAGAGATAATAGATCCATGGTCAGTTCCAGCTGAATGGAAATTCACCATATAGCGCAAACTAGACTCACTTTGTTAGGACCGGAGGGACCAACAGAGCGGTGGATATGTTTCGACAGTTGATCAAGTGGCTCTGAACCTATGAAAGATGGGTTCGAGCTGAGGCCGACGAAAAGAGTAGCCTGTTGAGAGTGAAGCTGTCAGAGACGGTATTGCGGAGCGGGCGGATGACGTGAGAGGACTCACTTGCGGTACCACTATCGTTTCTATTCCATTAACGATAGCATAAACATCTTCTAGGTGTACTGAGTAGCCATCCTGCACGAAATCGAGCATCGTCAGTGAGAATCATAGGTACGTTTGAAGCTGAAAGCACGTTTCTGTAAGTACCTTTTCCCTGTATTCTAGAGACATGAACTGCATGTGATGAGTGATGTATATTATGAAAAGAAAGAGTAAGGATGTATACTCACCAAGCTCAGCTCTCACTTCTTCAGCGTAAACAGGGTCAATTTCCCATGCAGTTCCCCAAACACGGTCATCAATATCCTCGAGGTTCTCATTCGCAAGAGTGGCCCACTCCTCAACCTTCACAACAGAGACCACCCTTCCTGGCTCCTCGACAGTACCACGATGGTCGTTGGACGACTGGCAGAAACGACGAACGTAACCGCGAATGTAACCTGTTGTGCCCTTGATTGCGTTCGAAGGAGGCTTCCAGATGAGAGAACCGTATCCAAAGATGATGTACCGAGATTGAAGGTCTCGAGTCATTTCCTGGTAAAGGAGGGAGTACTCGTCGACGGCTAACCTGTTTTGCATTGTTTCAGAAAAATGATAAATAACAGAAAATCTCTGGAATAAATACAACACACCTTCATCTTATTTTCACTTTACCTATCACTTTGGGTCACTGAAAAAAAACAAATTCACAATGTCGAAAACATGACAGTAACTGACCTGACAGGTCTCCCGAACACTTCTTCCCTTGGGCCCAGCAAGTTTCACATCTCAGCGCCTCGGTCGAGTCCTTCGCTGAGAATCATAATTAGTAAAGAATAACAGGAGATGTGCAGTTGGAATGGAGGGACACAGTTCCGCTCTTGATGCGAAAGGAAAGGTTTGGGTGAAGTGCGTTCGGGTGGGATGACCTTTATAAACAACAAAGGCAGTGCTCTAGGCCTTCCTCAGTTTCCTTAACCACATCAACTTCTTTAGTAATGATCTCATTGCGCAAGGGACTTCCCAAGTCACTCTATCTGTGCTACCACTCTTCGCCCGCCTGCTCCACCGGCTCATAACTTAACTACCCGCCTCACAACGACAAGATCCTTGCCTCATCTTCCACCTCTTTGTCTACGTCGAACCAGTGGAATGGAAAGATCGCATTTGATTCTGGTTTCGTGTTGTCATCTATCCAACGCTCAGTGGTTTCTGAAGAGATGGTCAAGGTTTGGGATGAAGAAACCGGGTTCATGATTCTGACTTCTTCTTCGAACAAAAAATATACTTTATCTACCAAAGCTGTGGTATGATTCTAATAACAACCACAAGCGAGCTCCCTCTCTAGCTTAGCAACATCTCCTTCTCAATCGCCTCCCCAAACAGCTCTACTGTATTCTTCCAGCAAACTTCCGCGACTTCATCCAGTGTAACATTTTTCAGTGAGGCAATGCAATGCGCTACTGCTCCTACCGCACAGGGTTCGTTACGGCCTTTGACGCCATTTCCATCGATGGACCATTTCTCCTTTTTCTGTGTAGTTGGGAGATAAAAATCTTTGTTTGAAATAGTTGAGAGAAGAGCATGGGAGGCTGAGGTTGTCGTGATGGAGCAGTATGGAGCGTCTAGCATTGGATGAGAAGGAGGTGAGACACGAGGAGAGCTAACCAGTGAGAGCCTGAGAGGAATACGCACCTGTCTCTAAAAGTATTCGAGAAAGGGGTATCGATTTGATCATTTCTTGATTTTCTGTTGTTTTGAGCGAGCAGCCGTTGACACCAATGAATATTTTAGGCGATAATTCCAGCTGAGCACAAAGATAGTAAAATGTCAGTTGCGTCAATAAGAACGGACCAACACAGGAGAAGACTTCTTACCAGTTCATCAACTTCTTCTGTTGTACCAGTAAACGAATGAACAACACCTCCATGATCAGCCCAATCCTCTTTCCTTTCCCTCATGATCGCAATGAAGTCCTCATGCGCCGCTCGAGAGTGCAAGAACAATGGCAGTGAGTGTTTCTTCGCCAGACCAAGTTGAGCACGGAAGACAGGTATTTGAGTTTCTTTTGAGGCGTGATGTAAACGGTCGTAATCTAACCCACATTCGCCCACTGCTAGCTGCGAACGGAGCTGTCAGCCATCGCAACTGGAGTCAATTAAGGAGAAAACGTACAACTCTTCCTTTACATCTCCCAGCCTCAATTATCTCACTCAGTTTTTTCAATCCACCGTCAATATCGTCCAAGATTTCACCTGATCTCGTAGGATGGACGCCCACCGTACAATAGCTGCCATACTTCTCAGCAACACAAACAGCTTCTTTGCTCTCTTCCAGAGTAGTCCCAGTAATTAGGATCTGCTTTGTACCTGCTTTCTTTGCTCGTTGTAGAACTTGTAGCAGGTCGTTGGGATGTTTCTGTGAGCCATTATAGTGGCCAAGGTACTGGTGGTCTGTTGCGTTCACAGCAATGTCTAGAGAGTGAAGGGTGTAAGATAGAGTTATTTATATGATGCTGAGTAGGCTCACCTATGAATTTGGGAAGCATTCTCTTCATGTACCAGGTTGTGGGATCGACGTCAGTCGCACACTCGTGAAAGCAGCTTCGAACGCTGAAACCAAAACCCAAGATATAAAGCTAGCAACAGGATTACCGCTTATACTATTTTAAGGCGATTTTAAATACCTAATTTGTTCAATGAGGACCAACGAAAACACAGTTTTATTTGGTGAACGGTTGATTTTGGTGCCCTACCGGTCAGTCCTTTCCTTTTGTGTCCAAAGAGCCGCTTTCACTTGCTGACCCCTCGTCAAATCAGACCAGAGCATGTACTTGTGAGTCACAAAGCAGCTCAGAGTATATAAGCCCAGCTGAGAATCGTTCCTGAAGACATATCACAACTGGATGAAGTCGCCGGCGCTCCAAGAAGCCACCGCCAGTGAGCCTCTAACGCTGGAAGAGGAGTATGAAATGCAAAGGAGCTGGCATCTAGATGAAGATAGTATGTGCGGATCTCTGACTCGATCCAGGCGCGATAGGCTGACATCCCCTGCTCCCGATTCTAGAGCTAACTTTCATCATCCTTTCAAGACACTCCTTGTCTCCTAACTCCCCGACAGTAGTATGTCCTCAAGAAATAAAATCTTGTAAGATGATTGGAGATGTGAATCTATTTTTGCATCTGCCAGATGATGTGGAAGCAGAGATCATGATCGCTGAGATGGACTATCGAGGACAGGGGTTGGCACAGGAAGCTTTATCAATGTTGTGAGTTTCCAATCATCTGTCATTTCCTTTTCAGCTTCAAATGAGTCGGCAGTTTGACGAGATGTGAGATCCCTCTTCAGATTCCACTACGCAACAACGACGCTGTCACTCTCCTCCAGCCTCCTTCTAGCACGGATATCAACCACAAATTTAGGGTCAATATCTCTCTTTAAACGTCTAGGTTTCAACAAAGTGAAGGTTGTGGAGGCATTCCAGGAAGTCGAGATGAGGTTCGCGGTGGAGGAGAGGACAGATATCGAGCAGGAGATCGTTGTTAAAAGTGATTCCTGGAGGGTAGAGAATGAAGCCCAGTGGTCAGTGTATGTTAAAGGGGTGGGAGAGTACGATGAGGAGTAGTTCAATGGGATAATGTATTGTTACTCGACTGTCAATTGTACGAAAATTGCAGCTTCGCTTCCTCCAAAACTGGCTTCACAGCTTAAAATATACAACAGTAAACAGATAAACAAACGATGTGTCTAGAAACAAGCGAATTCTAGTTCTATGTCACTTCAAAAACAAGCGGTCAAAGCAAAGATTAGCGCGATACTGAAGCCTTTAAATGGCAGACTCAAGACTCTAGAAGCTGAAGAAATGGAAACTCTGCTTGGTACGGCAGAGGGAGCAATGTATCCTGTATAGCTTGGATCCACACAGTCTGCAAAACTGTTCGACAGATCACCGGCCGAAACAGTTGGATACACCCTTTGGGTGAGGTTTGAGACATCTAATGGGATCCATCCTTTCTGTACACCCACTCGATAGTCCCAGTTGGCGTATCTGAGGGAGATGAATGCGATCGATTTAGGGTAAAGTTGACAGCGACCAAAAAGAAAGTGTTGGAAGATACACACCCGTACTCGGTCTTCCAGCACCACCAAAACCACCCCGCACCCTTCTCATAGGCATTGATTTGACTTTCGAATAATAACCTGTACCACGTCCGAGAGTTCTGGCTTGTTCCCGTTGGAACGAGACTACCTCCTGCGAGAGACCATTCTCCTACGACAGTGGGTAAGAGCGTAGAAGCGGAAAGGATGCGAGAGATGTTGCAAATACTTTGAAGTATAGCAAGTTGGGAAAGGTTGTTAAGGGGCGCGAAAGCATAGTACTGATGCTGGACAGGCAAGTTGTCAGCAACGACGACAATGAGTTCAGGTGAACATCTGCTCACCGTATCTAGTGTCAGATAAGTAGGGGAGGACTTAGCAGTTGAATTTAAAGGATCGTAGTTTTCCCAGTAAGAAGGGCCATAGAATGCATCATGGACGGCAACTCCAACCTGCGTCGCATTGTTGTCCAACACAATTTGGGTGCCGTTGGTATAGAAATCTTTCAAGGTGAGCATTGAATAACCTGGGATGGTGTTGAGTCTAGGCTCGTTGAGTAGTTCTATAGCAGTGACGGTGCTGTTGTAGTAGGGCATCGTGAACTCGGTCGTGAGGTTTTTTAAAGCAGCAAGGGACCGCTGGTAGTTTGTAGAGTTGGCGCCGAACTGGATAGATCCTTGTAGACCAGAGTTGTCTTGTCCATTTTGAGAACCTACAAGAACGGTGAGAATGCGGATAGGGCATGAGTGAAAGGTGTGGATCAGTGCTGTTGCAAAACGTCAAGGTCAAGGAGGTCCCCGGTGGCACCTGAGCACCTACCTGGCGCACCATGGAGATCAATCCACACTTTGAGATTATGTGCATAGCACCATTGAACTGCCAGTTTCAGGTACTCGTATTGGCCAGTGACGTATGGTTCGTAAGATTCTATGGGAACGATCGCCCAGTAGCCGATGGGGATTCTGATGTAGTTGAGGCCATACGAGGACATTTGAGAGAAATCATTTTCAGTGTAGAATGAACTGTTTAAAGAAATAACCCATTAGCTCTGAAGCGTTGTTGTAAGCTGAGCAGAAGGACCAACCTCCAATGAGTTGACAGCGACGATAAACACTTCGACTTTCCAAGAGCAGCACAGAGAGTCCACTCATCAGAAGGAGTGGTACTAGCACCAGAATTCTCGTATAGCCCAGGGGTGATCCATTGCTCCGTCAGTAACCTTTTCGAACGTAAACAAGCAGCAGTAAGATCAGAACAAGAGTCTAAACACCAAACCACCCTGAAGAATGGAGCAAAAAGCAGTTTGTTTACCATCCTCCCAGATTTACACCTCTGATCTTGTTTATGGTCGATGAGGAAGCCACTCTTGGCTCCAGCTGCACCTGCGTCGAGAAATCCAGTGGGGATGCTGCAGCAAGAATCACCAATGATAGAGCTACGATTGAACCCAACCATGAGGAGCTTCTTCGCATTGACCTGTTCTCTTCAGCAGGACGACCCCCAAAGGAGCAAAATGTGGATGGCAGCCAGAGCGATGACCGCCGTGATTATCCCTTGGCGCCACCGGTGAAGTATCCTCTGGTTGGTCTCTAGCTTCAGTCTGTCTGGATCCTTGCCGCAGGTCGGAGTCCATCTCACTCTAGCTTCTTATTTCAGTTTCCAGTTGAATTCCAACGTTATTAGAATGGCGCCACGAACAAACTTGGAATGAGCTGAGACGCAGAGAACGACACCTTGTGCATTGGACTGCGACTGCTGTTAGCCCAAACTTGGTTCACAGATGGTGCTGTTCTTCACCTCGACAGCTGTGTCTCCTCCAGCAGTCATTTATATGTGAGTAGAAAGCTCAACCTTGCCTTCGCGAACGACTTTTGACCGCAACTTGTTCGAATGCTACAGGGGGAGAGACAAAGTTGAGAATGAGTGAGTGTATTATTATCTCTTTTGCTGCTGGAGCTCATATGTTGATCTGAACGTCCTCTTTCCAGGGATTTAATTAAGTACGGGCTCTTAACGGACGTCAGTAACCCGAGACCTCTTCTTGTCGGTTTGTCGTCTTCGTGATTCAGTGGATCCTGACACCCATAATCTTCTTTCAGGTCTGGTTTCACGTTGACAAGCTGAGCTCGGCCCATGTGTACCTGCGACTGCCCCCAAATTTGCCGTACGGCGACTGGGAACACCTTCCACCTGCGTTATTGGCAGATTGTGCTCAGCTGGTGAAAGCAAACAGTATTGAGGGTATGTTTTACAACCTCTCGAGAATTTACCCTCGACAGATGGCTGACATCTTCTGTTCTTGCGCCAATCAGGAAACAAGAAGGACAACTTGAAGATCATTTACACCCCTTGGGACAACCTACTCAAGTCTGGAGCTCATGATGTTGGTCAGGTATCGTTCAAGAACGACAAGAGAGTCCGAAGGGAATATGTCGCTACTCGCGACAACGCGATTGTGAACAGGCTAAACAAAACCAAAAAGGAGCGGGCAGTTGGTAGGTTGTCGTGGAATCTCCAATAGATTTATCACTCTAATGCCTTCCGATACTGACTCTTCATCTGGTATCAAGACCATGAGCAGGAACGAGTGGATAGAATCAAGGAAGAGAACAGGGTCAAGCGATTGGCTGCTAACGACAAGAAAAACCAAGATCTGGAGGAGAAGAGGAGGCGAGAAGAGGAGAAGAAGGGAAGGAGTTATGACCAGCTGTTCACGGAGGAGAATGGCTACGGAGTGGACAAGGATGCTGGTGGTGATGGTGGTGGTAGTGACGATGACGATGATTTTTGGTAGAATGATCTCTCGACAATTACTTACTCTGTAGCTCCAACGGCGCAGCTTTTGTTGGATTCAAGTGTTTGTATGAACCCCGACACTTCTCAGTGATGGCCGGATTTAGCGGAAACATTTTAGCTTTCCGCCCTACGGCGTCAAAGTATCGATCGTCTGTTTTGATTAGCTTAAATACATCGGCAGGAGCGTTACAAAAGATAGCAGAGTAATTCGTTATATTGTTCAGTCCGTCACAGGTCATCCATCTACAAACCGTCGCCCATTCCACAATGAATAATCTTTTATTCGGCGTGAACAGGCTCCGGCAGGTTCTGTTGGAGGCTGGCACTTCCCGTGCCACCTTCCAGTAAGAACTTCTCATCCTCCGCTTTGATTCTCGTCAGTTCACGGACGAACGAGTTACCCCAGTGCTCGGCAGTGTACTTGTTGACGTACTTCCACAATTTGTTGAAGTTGGCTTCTCGGGCTTGAGGCGTCATGGTGACAGCTTCAAATATTGCGTTAGCTGTGCTGTGAACGTCCCATGGGTTGATGATGAGAGACCCGTTGAGCGACTGAGCAGCACCAGCGAATTCTGACAAGATCATGCTGCCGTGACGCTCGGATTGGGTTGCGATGTACTCGTAGGACACCTAAGAGTGAAGATAAAAGAGCATAACTTAGCTATTTTTCCATGAGAAGGCTGGATAGAAGTGGCACATACAAGGTTCATACCATCTCTGGTAGAAGTGACGAGACAAGCATCGGCAACAGCATACATCGCGCAAAGTTCGTCGAATGGGACGGACTAGTAAATGAGAAACCACGACATTAGATTTGGAGCAGTTAAGTAGAATGAGCTATACTGAATCTGGGACTTACTTTGTGCATGAAGTGGATCGGCATGAACTCAACCGTTCCAAACCTTCCATTGATCCTTCCAACGAGTTCATTGACCGTACTTCTCAAATTCTGATATTCTTCTACATCTTGTCGACTGGGAACAGCGAGCTGCACCAGCACGACTTTTCCGATCCACTCAGGGTGCTCAGAGAGGAAGATTTCAAGGGCGTGCAGTTTCTGGGGAACACCTTTGATGTAGTCGAGCCGGTCGACACCGACGATGATTTTACACCCGTCAAAGCGAGTGGTGAGCTCTTTGATTCTCTTTGCGACGGTTGGTTTTTTGAGACCCTGATGCGGACGAAGCAAAGAAGCAGAATCGATTAGTCCCCCCGCAAGTGAGAAGGTGTAAGCGACAAGCAACTTACCTCCACGAACTGGTTTGGTTCAATTCCAATTGGGAAAGTGCCAACATGAGCGTATCTGCCCCCAACCTCAACACCGTTCGGCATCGTTGGGATACCCAAGATTCGAGTGCAAGACGAAAGGAAGTGTCGAGCATAGTCGTACGTGTGGAATCCAATCAGATCACAGTGTAGAATACCGAGGAGAATCTCTCGACGGACTGGGAGGATTCTGTAAATTTCGGACGATGGAAAAGGAGTGTGCTATTAAGTCGAAACCATAAGGATTGTGTCAGATGGACTGTTCTTTTTTGTAGGAACAGATTGTAACTCACCAAGAAGAAGCCGATCTTGATATCGTCTTCGCCAATCAAAGACTTCTTTTCCTTCTCCGACGCACCGCCTTCAGTCACTGATGTCGCCTCCAACACGCTTAGATCGACACCTTCCTTCAAACGCGTCATCTCCTCGCCCGTCAAGTCGTCCGCTGGACTGTCCTCATCTCTGAGCAGGCCCCGAAGCATCATGGGCAGGAGCATGAGATGGTAGTCTTGCACCCAGACGATGTCGCCTTTATTGATGAGGGAGAGAAGAAGCTTGGCGAACAGGAGGTTGACGGAGCGGTATGCGAGCCAGTGAGCAGGGTCAAAGTTCATCTCGCCTGTGTAGAAAAAGAGAGATGGAAATAAGAGAAGATTCTTGAGGTTGAAAAGAGTGGCATTTAATCCTCACCAGGGTGATAATGAAACAACGGCCAAAGGATTGAGTTTGAGAAACCGTTGTAGTGAGCATCTGCTAATCCATCAGGTAAAAACACTGCCTGACACTGGAATTCGTCCATCAGTCGTTTTTGGACCAAAGGTTGGTCTTTCAGTGGAATTTCAAGGCCCGGCCAACCAACTGGTAAAACATGCCGCATGAAGCGTAGACGACAGTTAGATTCTGACATTAGATGACGAGCAAGAAATGTAATGAGCCACTCACTCCAAGTGAAGGCCATAGTTTTTTTACAGCCTGACAACGCTGATACCAGTCCGCCGGAAGACATCTGGAATGCGAGCAGACGATGGCGGGGGCGGAGCGAACGGAAGGGAGCAAGGAGGACGAAAAGATGGTTCAAGCATTGGAGGTAAAGAACAAACAATGAACAGTAAGTAAAGAGTAAGCGGCTTATCATCCGTCTTCGATAAGCTGTGAGAAAGGAGCCCAGACGAGAGCGAGCGGCAGTGGGGAAACCAGTCCGGTTTGGTATGGCTCTTCGATCAAGCACTCCACTTTTTCTGATCCAATGATTGAAGAATCTACATGGCGTTCAGCTTTTGCTACTGCAGAGCACTCCGCTTTGACCAGGCCATCGTTCGTGCCTCCATCACCAAGCAAGGAGCCGTTGTCTCGAAAAACCTGCTCGTGTCCTTCCAGTGGAAGCAACGGTTCGAGCCAAGAGGATGAACCCATTATCCTGAGCATGTAAGGTATCACATTTATCCTTTCCAACAGGTTCCGGTCGTTCCTCAGCTTTTACAAAAAGTTTGTCTGAAAAACCCACCTTGAAGGTATATTCGCCCTTGTCGTCCTTCCCGATTGTGACTGGTAACCTGTTGGCTACGACAATGAGACGCTGTCCATCTGCGAGGGCTGGAGGAGCATCCTCGGCTGAATTTGTTGACGCTGAAGAAAAGACACCACAAAGAGCAACGGCGAAAGAGCAGCGTGAGAGACCAATTAGCTTGCGACAGTTCCTTCGATCATCCTGCTTCTAAGGTAGACAGACTCACCAGCGACCATGATATTCTTCTGAGAGGGTAACGGGGACCTCAGGTGTTGGGGTGAGGAAAAATGAGATGGAGTTGCAGGAGGAAACGTTCTGCCTCTGGTTTCCCGCTGCGAGCGAACGAAATCATGACGCTCGCCCGCCACTCGCATTTGGCCCATACCTTCCATTCAACGGTTTCAAATATACCAAATATCGGATAGATCAAACGGGGGTGAACAAACCATGGCTCAGGTATAACAGCTGGTGAGAAGGGACCTGCAGGACTGTCTGGCAGTGCCCCATCCTTCTCATTGTGAGTTCATCGCCAATATCCACGTCGGTATCCATATCACACCAGACCAATATGTGAGTGTTTCCGATCTTAACTCAGCTGTTTTTTAAGCGTTCCCATTGCTTATCTTTATTCTCTTCCCAATCCATCATCGCTGCCCAACCTCCATCTCACCCTCCTTCCCTATGTCACACCATCTTCCTCTCTGGCACTACTGGTGCCGTCCGTCACCAAGAATACGACTAGGAGGCAAGGGTTAGTTTGGATAGGTTCGGTCCTGAAATGATGTTCGAGGGTGATCCGGAGGCAGATTACTACATCTGCCCTGCGAGTGAACTCACTAAAAACGTCCGAGGCTGGTGGGTAGGTCAAGGCATCAGGGACAAAAAATTTCAAGCTGAGGTGTTCGGAAGTCTTCTTTGTTAGGAAGAAAGTAAAGTGTAGAATATCGTTGATTTACACATTATTCCAAAAACAACTTCACTTCCAATCTGAACCTTTCAGAAGTGGAAAAATTCTCCAGACAGTTTGTTAGTGATGCCCAACAATCATACAACACGGAACCACCTCTAGATTTAGATGACAAGCCGAGTTTGGGGCTTCTGCAAAAATGTGTTTGGACAGGAGATTCTCCGACGTATTGAAGTTAGAACCAGCCGACACCACCAGCAGCTCAAAGTGACCCTTCCTCGTTCCCTTCAAAAGACTGCTCTAATAGCAACTCCCTTGAGTGACCGCATTTTATAGAAAGGTTCCCGAAGGTTTTGAAACAAAACAACGGGTTCTGAATCTTTGTTTACTTATTTTCGGATAGGCAAACTCACGCTGGCTCCACCATTTTACTCCACTCTTCGGCTCCTCTTGTACACCCAAAAACATGTTCACTTTCAAGCTGAAGACGGTGAAATACGTCTTCTGTTATCGTCTCTTGATTCAAATGCTCACTGTCAGATCGACTTCATTCGCTCCTGTTCTGTCAAAAAGAGTTAGTCTCAAAGAACATCTATTCAGGCTGGACATTCCTAATACTCACTCAGCAGGTTTTGGAATTAATACTTTCTTCAAGTCAGTCCAGCGATTCTGGCCTGCCATTCATTGCGTGTGGTTTTATTGAATTCAGGACCAATTCAGCACGGTGCACTTCGGTGTCTGTCTGAGGGGGCCAATGGTATCTGGCCTACTGATGTGGTACAACTATTTAACCTTTCTCTCTTTAAGTTCTCTAAAACGACGTGCTCTTCAATTCTTTTGAATAGACATCCTCTCATTGAAGGGTCGTTGAATGATACAATCCGTCGCAAATGACTTCCTTTCCGCTTTCTGCAGCCCTGACTGATCCACCTTCTGAATACCACCTTCTGAATATTACCCAGATTCAATTTTAATCTTCTGAGCCTGACGTGATGACACCAAGAGCCAGAACCCTCCTACCAGCAGTCCATCTCAAGAGGAAGTGTGTCGAGGGACCAAAACTTCCGTTTTAGACTCCAGAAGCCATGTTCATGATATTCCGTACTCCAAGAACAGCATTGCTTGCAAGCGGTGTTTAGACAGTACACTCGACATATCAATTTTACCTTTCGCATACATACGTGATTTTCATCGATTATCCCAGGAACGTAGATTCCCCTTTCAGCAGCCTCCCTTACTCACACCATCTTGATATAGCTCGTCAGATATTCCAGGTACATCGTTTTGCTTCATCTTACTCGTTAACGCCTTCTCACGAGCTCCCTCGCGCGTGTCTCACCCTCGACCAGCACCTTCCTCAAATCCCAGACCCCCATCCAACGAGCACCAAGGAAAGGTAGATAGAGGCCGCGTTTCTTTACACGCTCGTTACCTTCTACGATGCCTCTGTCTGCAGCCCAGAGCAGGCTGGTGACCCGAATTGTTGGAATTGTCTCTCTCATCTTCTTCGGACGTTGGCTCTTTTCCTCTGGCTCGTCCAACCAACCGAAATCCGTCAACTCTAGGACGATTCAGGGCCACAATGTGCTGGAGAGGATAAGAGGTGATAAGTCACTGGACGTGTCGAAGTATGAGTTCTTCCAAAGCAGGATAGGTGAGTGCCTTTCGACAGCGCTGCACCTTCTTTTTTTTCTCCAGCTGGCTTGAGCTCTGGCCATTGCTGCGCCTGCTCGCTGCATTCTGGGTTACCTGAGTTAATTACTAACTAATGCTATTTTTCCAAACCGTGCTGCTAGGTCGAGATGATCGACCAGATATATTCGACGCCGAGGTCTCGCAGGGAGTGAACGACTACTGGGAGAGATTCCAGAAGCCGTTCATTCAGTCCAGTGAAACAGCCCATATCGATGCCCAGGCTGTAAGGTTCGCCATTGAGGACCTATTCTCATTCAACGGCTGGGTAGCAGCCGCATGTCCGCTGCTGACACGTCCATTTGGTCAAAATCAAGACAAATTCGAAGATCTCGCTCAGGACAGACACCTTTACTATATCGCTATCGTCATTCACTCAGCAGATCACTTCCTGGTTGACCAACTTGCCGTCATTGTTCAACTCGCCAAACGACTGGGCCCTAACAATGTCTTCGTCTCGATGCTGGACTCAGACTCGACAGACTCAACGCCAACACTCTCTGACCTCTGTGAGGCCGTCCTGACCCTCCTTAGCATCCCTTTCAGAATTCGTCGCGTCCCACCAATGACTGTTGACCCTTCAGCGTCATATTACCCGCTCATGGAGGCTCGGGATCGAAATCTTGCCCTCGAACCAATGTTCGAACTCTACCAGAAGCGTCAGATCAAGTTCCACAGAGTCGTCTGGTTGAAAGGCTTCACCTGTCCTTCTGATGTCCTTGAAACTCTGAGAGTTTCAAAAGCTAACAATGCTGCCATGGTTTGCGGTATGGACTGGGCTGAACATAAGTGAGTCGCCGAAATCTCAGTTTTATATTTGTTAGGGGTTGAGTTTGCTGACCGTTTGCCTCAATACTTAACCTCTAGTGGCTTCTTCATCTTCTCTGACAGGTACGCTGTGCTTGAAACTCTGCAACTGGTCGATTTCGAGTTTCCACCTGTGCCCTTACTGACCTTTTCGAGACCTCGGACGCTATTTACAGGTGGCGTACGCGTGATATCGAGGGCAACTTGTTCCGTCAAGCCAAATCGAACTCCAAGCACGAAGCCGGACCACCACGAGACAAAGTTGGTAGCGATCGCTACGATGCCCACTTGCCCTTCCAGGTCTTCTGTTGCGAGTCTGGGTCTCACGTCGTCGACCCTAGCCAATCTTACTACCTCGGCATCACCTACCGTGCGTCACTCTTGGCTCAGAACCTCTCCACCACCGCCGCTCCACCAGACTGGGATCCAGATACTCAGTGCATGGACTCGACGCAAATGTGGTTCTGTAGAGATCTGTGGACCGACGCAGCTAAGGACGGGTTGAAGAGTGGTCTCAAGGGAATGGGAGGAAACTTGGCTGATGATCTCAACGAAGGACGAAGAGTGAAGAGAAGTGTTAAGGCTGAGAAGGTGGAGGCTGATTGGGTGAAAAGACAGGTTGACCTTAAGTCCGACGATGAGAAGCGATCCACTCCACCACCACCACCAGCTCAAAAGATGGTCAAGAGAGCAGCAGGTGATGATCTTGATGTCGCTGCTGCCGCTGCTGCTGCCGTTGTAGAAGAACACGAAGCTGGTACGGTTGCGGAAGACGAAGAGGAACTGATTGATGTGACGGACACCGACGCCAACAAAGAGGACGCTCCAGCTAAGGATGGTGCCAACAAGTTCCACAAAAATATCAAGGAAGTCGACGATGGTGAACACGACTTGGCTGCTGGTACTGAGCTGGATGCAATGAACGACGAAGACGAAGCTGCAGCGGAGCCCCTGGCGGAAGAATATGACGACTCAGCTGCCCCATTCTTGGTTCCTAACAGCGAGTTCCATCCAGCCAGGATCTTGGTCAACCCTCGATGCGTTACCACGTATGGTGGTGTTTCCCACACACAGCTCGCTCTGGATCTCTTCGGTTCTGGATCCGATTACGATGGGACAAAATTCAACCCCAAAGACACGAGCAAATACGAGCTGAGCGACTGGATGGGTCCACCGGATAGTTTCGTCTGCCAAGAGATGAGAACGACAGGTGGTAGAGTGGCGCCAAAGTCTCAGAGACGAGTCGGGTTCTTGCTGCAGAATGTGAGTGACAATAATCAATGTTACCCGTGGTTCCTCATAGCTGACTATATCCATTTCTTCTATTTTAGGAGGTTGGCATGTAAACTCTCAGAAGCAAGAAGGAAATGGCGTCATCATCAGAGATGGTGGATGGACTACCGTTGACGCTTTTGGAAAGCAAGACGATGAAACGGGGAAGTGTGTACGGTATATGTTCCCTCGATAGATCTAGTGGATACGAACAATAACTTTTGCATCTCAACTTCAGAATTCAGAGCAAGATGCGTATTGACAATATTGACGATTAGAAATTAGGACATGATCAAAGTTCGAAGGGCGTGTTTTTACTGTATATCTTGAGAACTGAATTATCCTGGATGATTTTCTATGGATCCAACGGTGGTCACTTGACACAGCATGTCTGAATCTCTGTCAGGGTGGGTGTCAACAATCAAAACGAAGGCGCATGTGCCTCGATGGATGGATGGACTGCCATGCTTTTGTCGAAATGAAGCAAAGAATGAAAAGAATGCCCATAAAAAGCACATAGGTTGAAATGAACTCATCAGAGAAAAGCTTAAATAGAGGGCAGCAGCTGTTACCTCGCTATCTGTCCGCATTGAACGGGCTCTACCGAGCTCGTATGGGGTCTATACGACATTGGCCACGAGATGTTAATTGGGACGAAATGATCTCCGAGACGAAAGATCTGCATTTGATGCTTGAAATGAAGCTCTTGACTCTTTTCTTTTGCCCTTCTTCCTCAACTTTCACCGGCAGGCCCACCTCCCTCCCGAAAAATGAGACTGTTGGCGGTTGCGGCACTTCTCCCAGTCCTGTTCGGATCCCTGTCTAATGCAATTGCGGAATCTGGTGGGATACCCGTTTTAGAGATCGAGGGAACTCAGAATGGTTTTGTACTCACGGGGAATGATGGTTCTGCGTCTCAGAGAAGCACTCAAGTCGTACCTGGAACGGTCCTCAACATCACCTGGGACAGCTACTTGAACAACACTGAAGTACCAGGACGTACCTATGCCTTCTCTGTCTTATATCAGAAGTTTGAGCCTGCCAATAGCTGTAAGTACCACTGATTAGCGCAAATCGTTTCTGGCGCTTGACAAGGTTGACAACTGGCTCATAACCCTTGTTTTTGAACTTCGATCAGCCAACATCGTGTCGACGCCGACTCTGGTGTTGAGAAACTCATCTCTGCATGGTTTCGTCTTGGACACTTCCAACCTGACTCTGGGAAAAAACTTGTGAGAGGCGCCTTCGCTGCCAACTCATCGTCTGAAGCGATCTGACCCATGTAATGTTTTCGTTTTCGATCAGCACCTGGGCGGTAGAAGACACATTTGCTACCGGAATCGGTGCAAACAAAAGTCTTGATCAAAGTGTTGATTTGACTCACGAAGTGCTTATGGTCTCCAAAATAACATCGGGTGCCGTGTCTCGAACCGGTCTGTTCATCTCATTGCCGTGTTCCTTGCCATTTGGCGAATTGAGTCTGGTAGCGACCATCATGGGGCTCTGTGGTTACCATCTTTTATGATTTCTGGGTCGAATGTGGATGCCAACACCGAGCAGGGAAACTCCTAGAAGAGGCATTGCGCAGGACCTACTAGAAAGCTGCTTTTGTACCGTAAACTAATAGAATAGTAAAAAGGCATGTCCGATGAATTTAGTTGTAATCAGAACTTGACCAAGAGCAATGTTCCAAGATCGCCCTACGTGCTTGTCGCACCCAACAATCAATACTGTTGAGCATATTCAGGAAAAGTTACATCTCCTCTTCGCTCGCATTGAAAAGCAAAGCGCGTGCGTCCCACTTAGGCTTCACTGAGCGGCGTTCAAGCTCAAAAGAAAACAGCTGGTGGGAGAGATCTAGATAATGTGATTTTCCCCCTTCGTAAACTATCCCAAAAGAAGGACAAGCGAAAATAAAGTGATGGTGATTCCCCCCATGAGTTGCTGAACGCCCCTAGGCTATACGGGGAAAGAGAGATTGAGGTCAGCTACCACGGTCTTTCTAAGATCCCTCTTAGCCCAAAATGCCAATCTCATACATCCTCCTTGTCTCTCGCCAAGGTGCGTTTCGGGCTCTCGATCTATAGCTATGCGGCTTCGGAGGCAGCTGCTCTGAAACTGACCTGACATCCTATTCAGGCAAAGTCAGGCTGGTCGAATGGTACACAACCGCCTCCTCCAAAAACAAAGCAAAGATCGTGAAGGAGGTCACTCAGATGGTGCTTGCTAGGAGGACAAGGATGTGCAATTTCATTGAGTATAAAGGTCTGAAATCACTGCACTTACCCACACCGCCTGTTCTCCGTTTCGTATAGCTGACAAGAGACATCTCCCTCACCAGGCGAAAAGGTTGTATATCGAAGATACGCTTCACTCTTCTTTGTTGCTGGTATCACCAATGAAGATAATGAGCTAGTGACGCTGGAAATCATTCATCGATATGTCGAGGTACTTGATAAGTACTTTGTCAACGTCAGTAAAGCTTGCGCTGGTGTACCACCTCAACCATCGTATTGAATCGTTGGCTGTGATATTATTTATCCAGGTTGCTGAACTGGATCTCATATTCAACTTCCAGAAGGCCTATGCCGTGAGTTTCATCGAACGCACGGTCCCCTTCTCACGCTTCTGACTGCAGTCAAACCCTCCCTGTCTCAGATTTTGGACGAGCTCATTATTGCTGGCGAGCTACAGGAGCCTTCAAAGAAATCGGTTTTGCGAGTAGTGAGCGCTTTCTTCATCTCACTAGCGAGCCCCTAGATGCTACCACTGATCACATCGCGATTTCCATCGCTGTTGAAACCTACAGATCCAACAATCAGACTCCATTGAGGAGGCAGAATATACTGAAGATTCTTCAGATCGACTGAGTTCGTGCTCTTTGTACTCTTCACTCATGTGAAAAACCTATTTTGACTGATTTCGCAGACATGTAGATGGAGCTCGACGAAGTATCTGTAAAATGGCTTCGAACGAATACGACGAGTGTTTTGGCCTAAGCTTGTTACTAGTATTTTCGACGATATCTGTAGATAGCTTTTGTACACCTTGCAATTCCAGCTGACTTTCATCTCATCGACTCTGATCAGCAATTTCCATCCAGATGGTACAACAGTATCCAATGATGAGTTCTATAAAACGATGGGTTCTTGTAAGTCCATCTTAATACCATAATTACTCAGTCCAGACTCTTTCTATTATTCAACACCGCTCCTACTTCTCGGTGCACATCCAGCCAACTTTGTAGCGACGCAGTCTTGAGATCCACACCCTGAGCTTTGGATTCGATGAGATAGTTCGCCAACACAATCAAAGTGCCATCTGAGCGAAGCCGGCCATCAGCGAGCAAAGTTAGTGCATGGACTGCCACACATCACCATGAGAGAGAACAGGCTCACATCGATACAGATAGTTCAATCCCAATTCATACATCTTCTCCCATTTCTTGGTCCCTTGCTCCATTGCATCCGCTTTGATCTTATAATCAAACACGGCCTTTCGTAGGTTTTGAACACCATCCATGATGTTGATTGTTTTGTCGGCCAGTGCCTTAGCGGCTTTACCGTATGAGAGGATAGAAACTAGCAGCAAGATCGTCTTGTATTCGCCTGAATTATGTGGAAAGAAAGAGGAAGTACCGCAGATCAGTTCTTTGTTGCTCCACGGATCTACCACTAGAAGGGGAATTGTTACTAACCGAGAAGGTATGGATTTGAATCTTCTTCGTCCTCGCTGGGTAGTTGAGAAGCAAAAGATTCCTCTTTCCCTTCAGAGGAATTGACAACCGAGAATATTAAGGATGAGGCGATCATTCCAGTAGTACTGCGCAGAGAAACGACGGTCACGATGATGCTAGTTGAACAGAAGACAAATCCCCACTCACGTTCGACCACGACCCATTTGACAGTTGTAAGCAAAGTCAGCGTTATGTTCAATCCCTTTCAAAACCCTCTTGACCATGGCATCCAGCGCAGCAGGAAGAGGTGCTCGTTCGTCAGTGACGGCAACTCGAGCGTAAGACACCTTGAACCTCTCCGCCTTCATCAGCTCATAGATTTCCGCTGGTGTTTGTATATCTTCTTCTTCTACAGATTCCCAGATTGGAATGATTTCGAAGGAGCCTTTCCCGTCTTCGACCTCATCATGCAGCAAGATTTTGCCTTCTTTATTTTTACGCAGTTCTTGAATCACGTCCTGCTTGAGTGTCTTCTCCATGGCTTCAACAATTTCAGTAGCTACACCCGTCGCTCTTAAAACCCCAGCAAGGAATTTATTAGTTTAATCAATTTAGGGGGGGAAGGAGTCACTTACTCGACGTTTACCAGTGGGTTGTCCCAATCTCTCAAAACGTGTGGTCGTCCATTCACGTAGATGACAGGTTCCTCTTTGAGAAAAATGAATCAACGATCAAAAAATTTCTTTGTGGTGACTTTGTGATTTTAATATCGAACACTTACCTCTCAAGGAAGTCCAGTAGATGAAGCGGTCTCCGTCAGGCGAAGCGCCCATCTTGTGAAGAGCGTTTCGAAGTCCGTTAACACTTGGCATACCAGTTCCATAAACATACTTCAAATTTTCAAATCCAGCTGATCCTTCTATTGCTTGAGGATGAGGGGAAGATGCGACTGAGCCGCCAGACGTTGAGAATGACAGGGTAAGTGGTACTTTTCGATAGTTGGCTGCTCCTTCCACCCGCCTGAAAAGGGAAAAACTCTCAATCAGTTTATGGAATGAAGGCCAAAAGTAGACGATAACCTACTCTGGCAAAGACAACTTCTGCAAGTTCTGGAAGAAATCAGATTTGAGAATAGTATTTTGGGACAGAATTTGACCACTTCGACTGGAGACTGTTGCTTCAACTTCTTCCGACAATGCAAGTCCGTCAGACACTGCGAAGCTCTGCAAAGGTGTAAGTCCGGCCAGACCGCCATCGCGGAGATCCTTTTCAAAGGTTTTGAAGACTGAATAGCGGTGAAACGAGATGTCAGCATATTATCTTCAAAGGCACTATGGGAGAACTTCTCTTCACCTGGTCTCTTTTGCACATAGGATTCGAATGTAGGGAGATCGCTCAGAGTCCCTTCTGGTCGAGTTTCACCAAGATAAGCAGCGAACAGCACCAACTCAAAGTAACGTCGTAGGTGGTGGATACCTATAACCAAAAGATGAATGGTCTGGAAAAGTTGACGTCCTGCAAGCTTAAATATTAGACTCACCTTCTTGAATGTAGTTTGCCTTGGTAGTGTGATCTTTGGCATCAACCGCGCGAGCTGGACGAAAAACGGAAAAACGGTTTAGACAATATTAGGGCCCACAAAAATGGGACCTTCTATTCACCTCTGGCTTCTTCAATCGCATCGCGAAGCTTGAACTCCTGTCCAGCTCGGTCAATAGCATCATCAACAGACTGTTTGACCTCCAGGCCATTCTTGATGACACGAAGAAGGTTGTTGATGACCTGCCACGACATGCGCTTTGGCCGAGGAGGCGCATCAACCGGTAAACCTGACACCGACCTGTAGAGAGGATTGGGTGCGTTTCGGTGCTTTTCCTGCCATTGTTGAGTGAGCAGCACAATGACTGTGGCCACAGTACTTCTACCTCGACCCAACTAAAAAACGAACAAATAATCAATGAAGTCAGCCATGACGAACTAATCGAGGAGACATGATCTTTCTCACCTGATCATTCAAAACAATGGGAGTTCCATCATTCTTCAACACAAGATCCATGATGTCTCTGATATCAGAGAAATCAGGAGGGCGCTCACTCGTTATCGGCAGCCTCTTGAAGATGAGTTGAATTCCAGTTTTCTGCCCAATCTGCGACTCCATCACCTCTCTAACTGTCTGAACGCTATCTTCATCGGCTCCTTCCCATTTTGGAATGACCTTTCCATCGGCAGTTTCAGTGTGAAGCAGCAGTCGACCGTCAAACTTCTTGAGCTCAGCCAGAACATCATCCTTGAGACGAGCCTCTACAACCTCCAGACGACTTGCGCTAACTCCAGAGTAGTCCTTGATGTTTCTGAGCGACAGCGATTCTTTTCTGAGACAGTAAGGGAATCCGTTGACGAAGACTAGAGGTTCTTCCCTGAGATTGATCCAGATCACACCTTTGGACGTAGGGCAGCTCTTCTTGATGGCTTCTAGCACGAGCGGGAGTGAGTCTTCAGTTGGTTGACCCACACTAGAAGAGAATAAGATTCAATCAGCTTCAGAGCTCTTAGTGGAGACGCTTGCAGTATTTACTCACGCAAAAACGTTCGAATCTGGACACTGTCGGAACCCGGGTGCTCCTTCCACACCATCGGCAGAAGAGGCACTCTGATTGTGCCATTGATCGTTCTTGAGCAGGTGGCTTGAACGAAGAATGATACCACTTCGATTATTGACCACAAACTCAGCCCATTCGTCCCCTAATACCATTCCACCGTCACTCTCTGCTTCACGCAGTCGTTGCAGCTGACTTGATGAAGCGTTGTCGGCACTGACGTGTATTCCACGGGCAATCAGAGAAAGATCACTAGCTGGTGCAAACACGAAAAGGCGAGATCCACCGGCGTTTCCTTTTCGCAGCATGGATATTTGACTGCAGAATAGAAATGCTATTAATGAAGTGAAGGGGGAAACATCACGAGGGCTTGGCTGGTAGTAAAACTCACTTCCAAACCTCTGGTCGTCCTTTCAACCATTGGGCAAAAGTCTTGGATCCATACTCAGCTTCTCCACTCAGCTCCTCATCGATAAATGCTTGGAAGGCTATCAGGAAAGCGTACTTTTCCAACGCTTTGAGAGCTTTGTCCAACCAGTTCTGACGAGCTCCATCTTCCATTGCCCATACTATTGAAGACTTAACTCGTAGTTCTATAATCGTCTCTCGGAGGTTGATGACCGCGTCACCTGGAAAATGCATTTATTGATAAGCCGAACGCTAGCCGATCAGCGGAAGAAGAGCGTAGGAGAGCAGTTCACTCACAAATGTCAACCACAGTATCAACAACACCTTTGGTTCTCTTCCCATTATCGAGGCACCCCAGCATTGCCAGAATCGTCTGGTAGTTACCCATGTGCGCCGAGCGGAGAGATTCCATCAGATTCGGATTTTCAGTGAGGATTTCGGCGGCACCAGCATGGCTACGAGAATCACCCAGACCTAAGGCACAGTACGAGATCAGTATATGAGGGTTCTAAATAGAATAGACAAAGAAATTCATGAGTTACAATCGTCTAAAACTTTCACCAGTCTCAGCAGCGATCTGTTCATCGACTGCTGGAAAGCGGCGTTCTCAAGAATCTGTGCAGCTTGAGATCCAGGCACAGGCTAGGAAGCATATCATTCACCAGAGTTAGTTGGGTTAGTAGAGAGAAAGAGTGAGATTTGGGTGGTCACTTACAGTTGAGAAACCAGAACCACTTCCAACCGGGCTCATTACAGTCGCAAGATCAATACCACCGTTCATCGTCGACAGAGGATCACCAAGACCAAGATTCATGAACTGTTTTCTTCTAATGAGCACCGCTGAAGCCATGGCAAATGTTGTTCTGACTACGCCCACTGTCATTGCGTCACAAGACAAAAACGAGATCAGCTCTACACTGTGGGACGGAGAAGCGAAATCCAGAAAGAGATCAAAATTACGTACTTCCACAGTTGAAGATAAGAGATGTTGTCAAAGGATCCTCGGATCGAATAACATCACTGTGTGAGAGATGAAACAGAAGATTGGTCAGTTGACGAAGCAAGTCCATTACGCCTCACTTGGCATTAGAGAATAGCACGAAGATGAGGGTAAAATACTCACAGATAGGCATCCAGATAGTTGTCTTCGATTGGTCTTTCCGGAGAGACAGGAATTCGGTGATATTCCAACGCCCATCCTTCCTCTTGGCACCCTTCCCAAACTTCTCTCACTGTCTTGACATTACTTTCATCGACTTGAATCCATGTAGGTAAGATCTCACCATCATCTCCTTCAGCTAGAGGATGGATTCGGACCGTTTCAGTGCAAGTTGCTTCCAGACACGAACATGTCGCCACTCACTGTGAACCAAGATCACTCCGCCCCACCTCACAGACTCCCTTAATATATCAGCTTTTAGCCTCCTCTCAATTCCCTCCAGGTTTTCAGCTCGATCAGACATCTGCATCGTTTTGGTTGGCCTTGCGCTGTCTCGCAACACGAATGGCCTTCCCTCGAGGTACACGACCGGCTCTTCTCTCGTAGAGACCCATACTGCTTTCCTTCCCGAGAGTTTGGACTGAGGTGAGCATGACAGGACCGACAAAAGCGTCTTGAGCCCCGTCAGAGTAGGCTGAGAGCATCCAAAGACGCCTAGTCTTTCGGACAGTGCTGAGAAGCTCTTTGGGGCTCTGAAGTTGGGTGCTCCTTGTAAGATAGGAGAATGGGAGGAGAGTACCGATGCTGATTTTGTCAACGAAGGGTGGTGGTCTGTTTTGAGAATGAAGCTAAAAACATATATACACGAATTGACGTATAGCGCATCAGAAATGGATTCCAGGTGTCGAGGTATAGCTGAGAAGCTTCGGGATCCTTACCCTCTGGCTAAAACCTGGCCTTCCCTTTTTTTGACGACATTCGAGCTCCCTTTGGTAAGCTCATCTAGCCTGGCGAGAGGTTCAATCGGTTTCTGATGCAGGGACGACGAGAGCTTCAAAGACGCTATTGCTAAGGACGATTTTGGTGACAAAGGTGACAGAGGAGAGGATGATGAGGATGACACTCCCGTTGCTAGTGAGGCGGATGCTGGAGCTGAATCTGGCCGCAGAGGGGGGGTTCCAATCAGAAGATGCTCCATTCTATTGAATTTCAGATGATGGTTAGTAGCATTACTTCGGGCCAGCTTACCCTTTCCAACATGTCAATCAGCTGTAGAACTAACCTTCCTGAACTCTTCCTAAGCCTCTACGAAGTGTTAGAGACAAGTCACTTGGGGACGATGAAAAACTTGGTGGCAGCTGGGGTTCCTCGCAATCGGAGGAGATAAATATCTATGCGCGCCAGGTAGAAAAGTACAACAAGTTGATAGGTCTATCCAGTAGCTCTAAGTAACGTTATTCATTATTAATACCTCAACATTTCTCTCGTTCATCTCTAAAAAAATTCTCGTCCTCTTGGCAATCTTCATCATTCGTCGGACTGAACAACGTCATCTTCAGCACGAAGATGAAGAAGATCGTCCATCCTACAAGCATCACATCTTTTCCTGTTGTGGTTAATACTTCTAGATGGTTTACGAGCATGGTATCTGTAACGATGAGCGCTTCGTGATCAGCTACTGGAAGAAATGAAATGAAAGGAAAACAACGCACAATACCAAAGAGTTGTGAGGACGACAGCAACGTCCAACTCGTAAGGTAAATGGATGAACTCTAAATGGTGAGGGACATAGATGTTCAAGGTAATGAGGGACAAGAGTTGCAAGAATTTTGTGCCGAGAGCTGAGGATCAAATAGCCATCGAGTCAAAACAGGTTGTAGCTAGTTACCTCGAGATCTGGGGGTTACTCACAAGTTATAACGAGCTTGAAGGAGGTATGCCAAGTAACCAAGAAGATATAGAAGACAAAACCAGCAAACAGGCCTTCAAAGAAGGGCTGAATCCACTTCGCGCCAGCGCTCTGTTCCTTGTGTTGGTGTTCTTCTTCACCGACGGCTCCCACCTTCGCCACTTCCAGTAATGATTTAGACGAAGGATGATATGGTGAATGTGACGGTGTTCTTTGGGCCATAGTTCCAATGGACAATATCGACAGTAGGAGTGAGATTAAAGTCAAAGTAAATACAAGACCTCCAACGATGGACAGCGGGTGAATCGCGGTGAGTCTGGAACTGCGAGTGTCGAGAATCAAGGTACATCGATCTAAAAAGAAAAACCCTCGATATCAGTATCCCCAGTCGCGGCGGTGAGAGGAAGGGAAGTCAAGGAATGGCACGTACGCAGCCAGAAACCAAGATGAAACGTAGTCCAAAGCTGTTCGAGGTGAGATTCCTTCAACTGAGTTGGATTTCCAATGGTGAAAAGGTCAAACATATTTCCAATCTCCGGGATGGTAAGGAAGTAGAGCCTAGGAAGCCAAGTAGTGAAACTTTGTCAGTATCGGGGGCGTCTCAACAACTACGTCACGGTAAATAACTCGTACCAGATCACACTTGTAGACGAGAACACGAAGAGGGACACATCTTGGACCGTGAAAAACTCTTTTCGACCACCAACTGCCAGGACAAGGGTGATAATAGAGTTGAGGAAGAACAATATCGTATAACACGCGATCTTCGCCAGGCGATGGCTGCTGCCTATTTGCGAACTCTGATGTCCAACCAACATTACTTCGCTTTTCTTTTGTTGGGAGAGGATGAAAGCTCAAGAGAGAGGGAAGAAGTTGGCTCTCTAGTATTGACTCCCCCTTTTATATGAAGCAAGATGAAGCGGTGGCTGAGGGGGCTGCGGGTCATGATACAAAGGAAAAACAGCACTAAAGTGACCAAAGCTGTGAACTACGGGAAAATCAGCGCTGGGCCCTGAGACGAAGTGGACCCCTTGAGCAAAACCTAATAGGTTTGGTGCTCTCTAAGCTTGTCTCCTTGCTAGCCGTCAACCCTCTTCTGCAGAAACCAGCGACGCGCTCCGTTCGAGGTAAACAAGCCAGGCGCTGGACTGGCAAAGAAAAAAAAAAAAAAAAAAAAAAAAAA
>MVAQ01000136.1:0-57117 GCA_014825775.1 Krasilnikovozyma curviuscula | reverse complement strand
TAAAAAAAAAAAAAAAAAAAAAAAAAAAAAAAAACCCTCGCTCTTCTCGCTCAAGGGTTGTCAGTTGGCCGTCAGCCTTCCCATATTTTCTCCACTACACATGTTCTGCGTATTATGAGGATGCTTATAGATCAGAAGATGACACATAGATATTTCTAGCTAGAGATTTCCGCTTCTAACCCCAAGCCGGAAGAGAAAGCGTATGTCCGAATGGTGGATAGAAGTATATTTTGCTTTCAAGCTTGCTCATGTTTGCAGAAATCGGTTAAGGCTATACAATAGCTTTGTTATTCCGTCACCTCAGATGTCCAGCCGAGGCATACAGGCCAGTCAGAGAAGTAATTAAAGATCTAGGAGGGGGTGATTTGTAAGTCTGTGTCATAAGCCTCTGAGGCCACCACAAAGCCTCGATGTGAAGAGCTTTCTCTTACTGCCTCTACAACACCTGTGCCTTTGCCAGACAAGTTTATTTTTCTGGCTTGGCCACTATCCGCGCAAACTGCGTTCATCTTCGTCACTGCCAACGTACATCTCCAATTCTGCGATAAAGGTTTATTCGCAGAATTAGGTTGTCTGGATGGACCAGTAGTGAGAGTGGACTAAAGCGATAGCCTCAAATTATATGTCTGAAGCAAGGAAGATGTTGATGTTGATCTGTTGTTACTGCTACTGCTGAGCAGCCATGGATATCCATGACGCTGTCAAAATTGTAGATCTACATATTCTTTAATGAACAAAGCGATACTTCGCGGAGCTCACCGTCATTCTGCGGTTGTGGCGATAAAACGAAGATGTTCTGATTCTGATAACATCAGGCGTCCTCTCAACTGCATCGTCCACATTGGACGATTCCGCGACGCTACGATGCCGACTACCATGACCCACCGCTTAATCCCAATGTTCTTCGATCACGATAGGTTTTCTTCAGCTGGAGTTAGACCAGGTCCATCCATAGGAACCATGTCGATCTCTGGTATCATCCAGAAAGCTGAAATATTCTCCAGACCAGACTTGACCATCCCTCCTAACAGCCGATGGATCTTAGCTGGTATACGTCGAGGTGAAGATGAAGCAACACTGGAAGAGTTGAATTTGTTGCGGGAATGGGCTGGCAGATATGGAGTCGATTTTGATAAGGAACTTGCTAAAGTCCAGTCTGGCAAGACACCGTCGGGTTGGACTCGAAACGTCCGCGATATGAACATCAAATTCTTACGTTGGGTGAGGGATTGGGCAGAGAGCGATGAGCTTCCACCGTTTGTCGTTGAAAGAACTGAGGTTTATGAGGGAGAAGAAGAGGAGCGTTAGCTGTTCTTATTTCCCCCCGAATACTGTACGTACTAATTGTACGTTTGCTCTTTCAGGCAAGTCTTATAGCGGAGACAACAGATCTGCAGGAAGGCAATGTCGTTAACTTATATGGATGTAAACGAAGAGTTGAAGTCCGTGTTATTGAGCCAAAAGATACCTGAATAGCTTAGTACTGACGAGCTTCTTGATGCTTCAGGGTCGGAATCCGTTAGTTCAGCGGAACAGAGACCTCGCTAGCTCGCCTGTCCGACTGGAAGATGTACCTGCTGAATTCCAGCCCCCTCATGCGCGTGGTCCTCGATCCCTCCCTTCTGGGTTCTGTTATCAACCAGAGCTAGTTTCTCCCCATACCACATGATTAGTATCTGAGTTAGTGTATTGAGACTTGCATAATGGCAAGGGGCTTGAAACAAGTCCATCTTTCGGAAACATAAATCAGCTCTTCGTACTCCTCAACAATTATCGACATGTCGACTTAACATATAGATGTATACTTGCGCTCCATCTGCGACCAGTTTACTAAAGAAGTGCAAGTCACTGTTCTGTTGGATTGCTAAACTGGAACCGAAGGGCTTTTTCGCGTCGGGATAGAGAGAATGGAGAGATCAGCACCAGAAACCTGCGTGTCAGAGACCGGGTCTGCTTGAGGGAATTTGCAGAGCAACACAGAGAAAACAGCTCAAAACCTTAAGTGAAATTACAAATACCACTCCGTATGTATATTACTTGTGCTTTCTCTTTATAAGTGTTCATTTCTTGATCCACACCACACACGTCGGCCCAGCTCCATCGCCTAGCACATTTCTGAGGTTCACAACCTCCTTCCTTTCTAGTGCACCAATCTTGTTCCTTGTAAAAACCGAACATCTAAGCGTGAAAAGCAACTACCAGTCAGCATATCTGCAGTGGAAACAGGAAGAATCTGAGAACAAGCGTACGTTCCGCTCTCTTGGTTTGCACAGACCAACACCCCTTCGCCGTCGTCGAACTTCATACCTCTGATCCCACGTCCACCAGAACGTACCCACTTAGTCCCTGAGAGAGGGCGGTATGGATATGTCAAGGAGAGGGTGAAGATGGCGATTGCGTCGCCGTCATGGCCGGAGGAGGGCGGCTCGTGTCGGTTCGAGACATACAGGTTTGCGCCGTCTGCAGTGCAGATGATTTCTTTGTTTATGGAGACGCATATTCAGGGGCAAAAACAGTAAAGAGTCAGCTAGATGTGGCATGTGAAGAAGGCGTAAGAGAGAAGAACGGACCTGCTGCATCCATCACATCCCCCACTTTTTGTGCCTCCACTGAATCTGGAAGAACACTGCTCTCGCTTCCTTCGACGAAGCTGAGGGATCCATCGTCCGGGGAGACAGCGTACACAGCGACGGCATTGCTGATCTCTCCCAGCGCGTAGAGTACAGTGTGAGACGGATGGAGGGAGAGGTGTCGGGGGCCAAAGGCGGAAGATGTCTCAACAGTGGATGTATGGGTGAGAGAGTGGGTACGGGGAGAGTAAGAGAAAGTGTAGATCCTGGAAATAGCGTCGGTTAATACATTGACGCAAAACGGTGGCAGAGACACGAAAATGGTAAGTCTTGTGTCACAGTGAAACCAACCTTCACCGTAGAATTCAGACCCGAAAACAAAGAGAAAAAAAAGAAAAAAAGGAGAGCATACCTATCAAGCCCTAAATCCGTGACCCACACGTACTTTCCGTTCGGTTGCGGCACGATCTGGTGCAAATGACTGCCTTCCTGTCTCCAATGCCCGCCGCGACCTTCTGTTTTCCACCTTCCTTTCACCCCATCCTCCAACACACCGGTGAGCGGGTCTACCGCCCACGATAAGAGGGACGACGCGTCGTAGTCGACCGCAAAGACCGTCGTTCCGTCCGTCGACCAGCAGGCGTGGACGACCCGCTCCCACCGGTCCTTAGCCTCTGAGCCGACAGTAGAGATGGGCTGCCAGGTGGTATCGGTTAGGAGATATGTTGTGAGTGTTCCTGTTGGATAGGAGGCAGCAAGGATAAGATGTTTATTCAAGGGGCACTGGGCTAGCCAGGTGAGGCCTGGGTGGGTGGCAGGGAGGAAGGTTGTCGGTGGGGAGACCGAGAGGGTTGGTTGGGTCGTGAAGGTGAGAAGCGGGACTGAGCTCGATGGTTTGGTCGTACCCAATAGGACAGTGTAGCTTGTCATTTTTGTAGGGGATGATGGTACTAGAAAGTCCTTTCGTTAATTAATGTAAGCTTGATGTAGAGGAAGAAAATAACATCTGAGTACTCTGTATTTTGGTGAGAGAACTCTGCAATCTTCCGGCTTTGACGGTTCGTCGCGAACCGAGTTGGCAGCCGCAGCGCCGGGAATGTTGCCTCAGATGTTGCGAGATGACCTTTCACATTTCAGAACGATACGTCTCGTTCAAACTACAGTTCATTTAATACACAACTACTCGGCATTATGAATAGCGCTGACATGAGACCTGGCTGAGCAATACTGTAGAGGTTTTATTGCACCTCATATCTCCAGCTCAGTGCAGCAAACCAACCAAATCAAGACCCAGCTACAGGCAGAGGCAGCGTTTTAATAACCCTCCCAGGATTCCCTGTCGTATCAAACTGATCAGACGTTCTCCCTTGATATTTCGAGGCCGGTCCATCTCATTTGAGAAAAAGACTCACCAACGACGACACTCCTCTCAGGAACACTCTTCGTCACCACACTGCCAGCACCGATTGTACTTCCTTTACCCACAGTTACACCGGGTAGGATGATGACGTTTGCTCCGATCCAGCAGTCGTCTTCGATTATGATAGGCTGTGAGTATTCCTTGCCTTTGGAGCCTTGACGACGCTCGGGTTCGATCGGGTGGGTCGCTGTGCGTACGAGAATGAGTCAAAAAGATTTCGTAAGAAGAAAAGTCGGGGGAGACATGGTACCTGTAATGAGGGAGACGTTGCATGCGATCAACACGCGGTCGCCGATACAGATAGGCGAGACATCAGAGAGGGTGCAGTTGGGCCCGACACCGCTATCTTGCCCAATAGACGTATTGAATCCCTGTGTATACAGCATATCCACCAGGTCAGATTATGCGGAAGTACGGAAGAAAAACACCCGTAAAGAACGCACGTATTCACACATGGTCGGCGGCACGACGTAGAAATTGGTGCCCTTCTTGACGTTGTAGAAATCCTCGAGCATCTTCTGTCTTTTGGCTCCGTCCTTCTCTTCGTTAATGGCCCTTGCTCTGGCCCCCATGGCGTCTGCAACCTGGCGTATGTAAGGGTCCGACGCAGCGTAGAACTCGCCTGCAACCATGCGTTTGAACTCCGCCGTGTCGAGGTCTGTTGGGGGCAAGTCTTTGATGGTGGGCATGGCTGATGAGGTGGTGGTCGTTGGGAGAGAGGCGAATACCAAGGGTAGCTGTGTCAAATATCAAGGCGGACGCGTCATCGGATTTTCCGCATATTTGCCTACTTTATCGATGTTACTGTTGTGATTGTTGCTGCTATGCAGAAACCATTATAGGTCTCTTCTACTAAGCGACAGGTCTCCGACTCAGCACCGCCACCGACCTCCTCCGTTGGGAAAGCCCATGATCCGATCGACCTCTCCCAGCGGCGTCCTCTTCAAGTTCTATATCTTCGAACCTGACACAAAGAATGGCACTATTGGAAAGCTGACATTCTCAGGATTCTGTTAGTACAATCTTTATCACTGTTTGGTCAGAACTGAAGTAATAACGGTTGTTCTCGCTTCCCTCCCTCTTGCCCTTCCTCGATTAAGACCACCAGAAAAGCCAAGCATTCCATTGTCACCATAAATAAAAAGAAACAAACTCATCATCAAGCAGTCATTACCTTCCAACGAACCACTACTGTCGAAGAAGGGAGAATATGGCTTCGACCAGCAGCAGCCGTTTTCACGACAGCCATGAGGGAACAAGTGGGAGTTGGCAGAGTACCTGGACGTCTTCCATCACCAGTGTTGGCGTAGGGGCGAGCAAGAAGAGAACTATTTCTGGTGACGATGGGTATGGACCTGTGGTCAAGAAGAAGAGGAAGCAGTGAGTCGCAATGTGTAGCTTTATATCGGCGAGAAGGAGGGACAGACGCTAACGCCTGAACTCAACGCCTGTTCACGCAAACCCTTCCCTGTGTCGATTTGACGTGGAACTCTTTTGCTACCCTTGGTATCTCCCGTCTGGCTAGATTCGTAGCCTGTGACCCGTAAGCCAACTCCTCTGCTGGCCTGAGCGCTAAGCTGACCCCTTTCTCCCTGACCCTGCAGATGTCGTATCAAAAGAGTCAAGTGCAACCTCGTGGACTTTAACGAGAACGAGAGGAGTAATGGATGTACGAGGTGTCGATCAAGAGGTGAGAGAGCTCCCCGACCTTTAATGTCTGGCAAAAGCGAAGGCTTACTGATCTTTTTTTACTTAATGATAGGAATTGATTGGTAAGAAAGGATTCCCTCTATGCATTCTCCCTTCTTGTGAGAATGTCTCTCATCACCTGTCTTAAAAAACAGCACGACAAAAGTCATCGATTCGCGCATCTCAAAGCCGAGCCTTTCTCCTGTGATCCGCCCACCCTCATCAACGCTCCAAAAATTTCAGCCAACGAACCGCTCTCGATCTTCTTCCTCTTCATCCTCATCATCCAAGTCGTTGATACCCCAAACTAACGCACCAGCGTCCCTCCTCAATAGGCGCGTGCTGGCCATCGCCCTTGGTATGTTGCTCATTCATCCTCTCTCGCTCCTCAACACTCTAGCCTAGCGCATTAACATACCTGAACATTCAACTGAACAGGACAGGATCTAATTACCTCTTTCCTCAACCGCGCCTTCTTTTTCCGCGCTATCGTCAGCGACGCGACCTTTGTTTCTCTCTCGCGCAGTATCGACTTGAGTCTCGACAGATTGCCCGGGTGGGAGATGGGAAGAGGCGGGAGGAGATGGAGGGTCGATGAGGGCGAGAGAGAAGGGGTTGGTGGAGCTTTGGGTGCCGCGGTCGCTTTCTTGGGAGCGAGGTACGTCTGAGTTTTGATTTGGGTTTCGCTTAGTGAGGGAGCTCGATCGAGATAACAAGATGTCATCGTACTCTTCGCTTGCTCACTTCACGCTTTATGTGCGATCAGGTACTCAAAATCTCCCCACATCGTATCTCCGTCGACGCCGCCTCATCTGTTTGGTCGCGCGCGAGAGGCAGCCTGTTCGACGCTGCTGGATAGGGCGATCAAGGTGATTGACGACGAGGGTGTCCTGAGAATTCCTACCATGGAAAATATACAAGCGATGAGACTCGTGGTTTATGGCCTCAAGTGGAGGGCAATGCTTGGTGGGGAAGGTTGTGATTCTCGAACAGGGAAACTAGGCGTATGTTCGGTTCTGACTGTTTTTTTTTTTTTTTTTTTTTTCACTCACTTGTTCTTTTCATTGATCTGCTCTGTAATTTGTTTCCACAGCCTAATCTACAACAGGTTTCTCTCCTCGAAACAGCCATCAGATCCCACATGGAAAACCTCTCCATCAACGACGTCATTACGGCGAAGATGTCAGCGTACAAGTTATACCGCGACACCGACAACTGGCTCAACGCAAACAATGATAAACTTAAAATTTTGAATACAGTTGATGATCATGGAATCGTCAGAGAAAGTGAGGTTCAGAGGGTGGTGTGGAGCACCTTTGTAGGTGAGACGCTGAGAGGGTAAGAGATGCCGCTAGATTTAATTTTGGATTGTGACATTAACAGAGAGAATTATGATTTTGTATTTCCCAAAGGTTTGAATCTCCAAGTTTCTCGCAGGCGAAAGATGGGTGGGTTTTTCTTTAGGATGAACATTACTTTCATCATACGGTGCCTTTTAACACCAGTTTGTTCTCGTCTTTCAATAGATTTTCACAAAGCCATCTATTCCAAACATTCCCCGAAGTACCTACCATCGATCTTCCCCTCACTGTCATTCCTTCACCACCAGCGACGCTTCTCATTGGCCTCTCTATCGTCCAGCACTACGATACACTCCTGAAGCGCTTTGACGAATGCTTCGTCGGGCACGACAATCCGGCTGAATACCCAAACATTTTGGAAAAAGCGTGCGAAGATGCTTGGACAGGGATGATGAAGGTTTCGATGTGGGCGGATAAGGTTGGGGAAATTATCAGGAAAGTTGGAGAAGATGAGATTGTCGAAATGGAGGTTAGCTAATTTATTAGTTTTTTGCCTTTCCCTCATTTTCTTTTGGGAGAAAATCTGACAGTGCTTCTGTTTGCTTCATCTAGAGGAGAAAGCCGGGATCTCAAGTGTCTCGAAGATACTGGAGTGTTTTGGTCAGTTTCCTGAGCGCCAAAGCGTACATTCGAATCAATGTGAGTTGGATCCCCCTCCCTTTGCTTTCCATAGGTCTCTCATATATTATCTTTTTTGTAATTTAGACAGTTGTCGATTTGTACAGCTCCGCATGTTCGCAACTCAGCATGCTTCAAATCAAGTCATTTGAAACGACCCTCTGGGCTTCAAGGAAGTGCGCTACTGAGGTGAAAGGAACTTTAGGAACCAAGCTCTTTGAAGGTGGTGGCCACTTCCTAACGTGAGAAAAGGCGTTCGTTTTATAGCGACGTTAATTGAAAGCTAACCTGTTACATCTTCCACCCTCATAGCACCATTGGTGGAATTGGCGACTTCCTCTCCAAAGCTCCTGTCTCTGTTGCTCTTGGATGGACGCTGGAAATAAAGCTACTGGAAGTAGGTTGGATCGTTGAAGCTCTGCGCCAGCTAGGTTTTGCTTGGGATACTACGCGCAATGTCGAGCAGATCGAAGCTGTATGCAGTTCCTTTCATGGTGAAGCTCCTAGGTTGGATACTAAATCATGCTGTTGATGACTGCAGTTTCTTCAGCGCATGCGCCCCATTGATGAGATCAACGATGGCATCTACGCCTTCAGCCTTCCTCTATGGAACGAAACCGACGTCGACAAGTTCTCACCACCCCCCACAGCATGTCAGAAGAGTACCGAACGACTCTCTCCAAGCTCCTTTAATTTTGAATTCGCCAAGCAATTTTTTGATGCTGCTATGCAATCAGAAGAGTTTTTCAGCGGTATGTCATCACATCCCAGTTCGGCCTCAGAGGTAACTGGAGTTTCACAGGCAACAGCAGCTCAGGGTTCGGATGATGTGAGCAATGCGGAATTATCTTCTTCAGCATTTGACTTCCCAGCATTTAGTCCGGTGGATGAGAGGTTCAACCCCAGCGCCTTTTTATTTCCATAAGTACAATGAACACATTTTAAATTGTCTTGTATGCGATACACGATGAAAAAAAAAAAATAGAGTAAATGCAAGAAATACTTTCATCTGGTGTTAGATGTATCAAGAAGATGATAGCAAAGTTTGAACACATGGAAAATCTAATCCAGTTGAAGATCAAGATAAGCTGCTGCAGAGAAATCTTCGATGGCAAATCCTGATTTAGGCTTTTCATTTAGGAAATCAATTATGTCGTACCGAAGCGGGGTGGTAGTAAAAGACGGTGGAGCTGGTGGGTCGGAGTATGTAGTGGAAGGTGGAGGAATATCGAAAGGCGGATCTGGATAGGGTGCTCCAAAAGGAGGCGGGGGGTTTTCATACTGGAGAGATCCAAAGGAAGAATAGTTCGTTGAGTATGTATCCGAAGGGCAGAGGGTAGACAAGAGGTCGTGTTGGTGGTCCCAGCAAGAGAAGGGTTGTGGGGACAGAGGTGACATCTCCATTAGCCCGTACATGGCACTGTTGAGCTCATCTGTAGGTCGCATTTGGTTCAGAATCTATTGCAAAACATCATTGTCATTGGTCAGCACTATGCCTTGCATGTTCGGAAACGAAGGTTAAGCGGGGACGGGACATACGTCCTCCAGTTCTTGGACACTCGAAGCGGTGTTCCAAGCGAAACCGATTTCCTTCAGACCGTCAATGACCCAAGCCACCTCTTGTTTTTTTCTCTCAAGGGACCAGTCTAAGCTTCCGCTCACAGGGGCTGAGGCGAGGAAAATGCCCACCATGTCGATTTTCCTGTAATACGAAATGCGGAACGAAACTGAATTTTGGAGTCTAAGAGTTCGCCAAGGTTCGAAGCAGAAACATACATTAAAAAATGACCAGCTCCTCTCAGAAGTCCAGATGGAACGAGTTTGAAAACTTCAAAGGCGCAACTTCGAGATGCTGCTAGAGTTGCCTCGAAAGATTGAGTGCGGAGGAAATTAAGTTCAGGGCAGATGTCTGCATAAACATTGACAACCCGCTGAGCACAATTGTAACAAGGTTTAGAGACGGAACAGTTTTGATCAATGTGTAGAGCAAACTTACATGGATCTTGATAAATGAGCGAGCGTTGATGAAACCAATCAAAACGGCCCAGAAGCGTCGAGATATGATGAAACCAGGTCGATAACCCTTTGAGACCAGACATGGTAGATTGAAAATTGATTAGTACAAAAAAGGGAACAAATATGGTAAGGGAGTTCCTAACTCACGTCGCCTTCCAAGTGTTCAGCACTGCGAGCAATAGTGTCATTTACTCTGCCCGCCCAGATCATCAGCAATTGTATCTCACTCCAAGCCTTGGAACATGCATTTTCCAAAACCCGAGGGTACTGATCAGGCGTACAGCCGTCAAAGCAGGAGTCGAATGTGATCAGGATGCTGTCAAAATGATTCAGGAGCGAGAGACCGATCACTAAGATTGCGGGTGGAGAGAATGCGACCGCCGGTGGGATATCCATACCACTGGTGACTTGAGGAAAGGCGTTAGAGATCTTCTGCTTCAGGCTAGAAGAAACAGGTTCCGAGAGGGGAAGACTTGAGCTTAGTGAATGTAGTCCTCGACGCAGACTTCATAGACTCACCTCGAGTCCGACTTTGGTGTCCTTCCTTCGATCTCGAGTCCCTCAAGTGCTTCAAGAATAAATGTAGACCATATCACCCGGTGAACAGAAGACACAGGCTTGGAATGGAAAGTGCCAGCGTCCTGGACAGACTGTAACCATTCTTTGGATTGTCGTTCAGCAGAGATATGTTCGAGCTCATTGTCGATCTTCTCCTGGATAAAGAGGAGAGACATATGTTTCTTAACACAATTCTCAAGTTTTATTGCTCGTTGTAGGTTTGGCTATGGAAATCAATAAGGTAAGCTGTTAGAGACATTGCAGTAATGGGAGAAGAACAAACAGAAAGTGTGGATTACTCACCCCCAGCACACCGTCAAGCGGATTAAACTTCTCCCCAGCGATCATGGCTTTCCATCGATAACCAGTGCCTGCTAAACGCATCGCTTGAATACCTTCAATGGAGGGAAAGTGCATCACCTGCTCTTCCTCCAAGACCTCGAACGCTCGATCGAGAAGGGTATTACAGGCAGCCTCTCGGAAGACACCACAGAGATGACGAGGAGTACCTGCTGGGACCAAGTAAGGAGAGTCGCAATATCGAGCACCAATTGCAGCGACGGCTGAACCCAGGGCTCCACCGATCTTCAGAGTCGTTTCGGCGCCTTCAAAAGTTGAGGACGTCAAATGATCTCTTTCTGATCCAAAAGTCCAACCTTTGAACATGTCTAGGCTGATGTTGATGCTGTTACTGAGAGCGACAAAGCTGGAGTCGGTCACTGAGACAGAGTGAGACAATTTAGTTTTGTGAGATTCATACGAACGAAAGACTACAAATGAACTTACCGATCATTCGCTGAAAGTGACTGTCACGTAAGAATGACAGGACTAGGTCGTTTCCTAGTGCCAAAGCTAGTGCTCTTCTGTTGAGAGAGGAAGTGGAGGAGGTCGAGCTAGGTATACTGAGGTGGGACGAGGACGAGGAAGGTGCAGGGGACGGTGTTGCTTGAGGAGAACAAGATGTGTATAGGTTGGAGGGAGCATGTTGTCTACTGGTGCTGACTTCATTACGTCGCTTTATGACTTCGGTCGTGCTAAGTGAGCGAAAGATGATCAGTAATAAACTCCAATCCCCAACGAAAGGGAATACCTACCATGTTTCACCTAAGATACAGCATGTATGTTGCGTGGGTTCAGTCACTGCTAACTTCGAACAAGCGCCGGCTATAACTCACCTCTATTCACACACCGTGTGCAGCCCTGGCGCCTTACATCTTGAGGAAGTTCCATCAAATCACATTTCACCTTCCTACTCATACATCTAGAAAAATGAAGAAACAAGGGCCGACTCAGTACCTCGCTGTGGTTCGAACCGCTCAAAATTTGGCCATTTTACGCACTTATCACAGCTCACAAATTGCTCTAATAGAACGTTAAACGTCAAAATCCATTTACCTCCAAAAACCAAGAAAATACGTACTTCTCTTCCTCGATGTCGACGACTTACCACCTGCAGTCGTGGACAAAACAGCTCGCTTCTTTCCCTTGGCATCACATCGGATGTTTAGGGTACTGCAAGAAGCATGATTCGACTCCATTGGGATACGTTGCGATAACGCTGCTGCTGTTACTGCTCTTTGGGGCTGCAGCAACACCTACTGAGCTATAATCCGATTTGAGCAAACGCTTTCAGCTTCAGGAAGGCTCAACGATCAGTTACGGGCTGTTAGTAGTTGGGAGAGAGAAACATACGAATTTATTCAGCCTAACTAGCGAGCCCGGAGCCCGTTACTAAGGGCTCTTAGGCAAACGTCGACCAGAGAGCGTGTTTGCGTGGGTCGCTCGCGGAGGTACCGAGAACCAAGATAGATTTTCTTCAAGTAAAAATCTGAGAAGATGAAGACCACTAAGAGGTTTACAGAGTTCTCAGCTTTGGAATGGTACCAATTTTGTACCAGATATCTAGCATTGAGATATTGAGGTGGCTACCTGTCGGGTGCTCGCCCGCAGCAGACCACGGGAAACACACACGAATCTCCAACTGTATCAAATGAGCGCGATACATGCCATGTTGCCCTTGTATAGTTTATTGTACGTTTTTGCTGTACAGTGAAGGTGCTATGTGATACTTCAGAGAATTGACATATTGTATTTGAGACGAGAACAACGTAAAGGGCATACAGTAGCAAATCTATAGGATCTATAGCCTCCTGTGCTAGAAACCACCCGAGAACATCTTGTTGAAAAACATGTGGTCCTGATTGAGAGGTTTGTCGCGCTCTGGTGTCATAGGCGCCTCTTGAGAATGTGTGAAGACATTGCTGTCGTCCTGATCCTCAAACAGAGAAGGGAGAAACTCGAGAGAGTAACTCCGGATCTCATCTCCGGAACGAGTATTGTCCATTTGCTAAGAGTGAGAAGGAGAGAATAGTTCGTCAGCGATAATGATGAAGAGCAGTGGCGATCAAGAACCTCTTGCCTTCTCGATCGCCGAAACGATATCGCTTGTAGCCCAAACTCTGCCTAGCTGTCTCAGTCCGTCAAGAATCCATCCAACCTCCTGCCTTTTGGTCTCGAGGGTCCAGCCTAAATCTGCACTGACCGGTGCAGAGCTAAGAAAATGTCCAGCAAAATCAATTCTCCTGCAGATAATGAAATGGGTCAGTTCAGAATTCGGAATTGTCGGACCCTTCATAGAACTTACACCATGAATGCCCCAGCTCCCTTCAATATCTTCTTCGGAAGGATATCACGCACAGCGGCGGCACACTGACGGCAAGCGTTTAGAGTGATTTGAAATGACTTCATATGTAGGGCGTCCAGATCCGGAGAGAAATGAGCATATGAGTTGTGGAGATTCTACAGAGAAATTATCAAGTGTAAGAACAAAAAGAATTCTACCGATGAGGTGGGAGAAATGTCATACAAGCAACGTCAAGTGACTCTTGGCATTGACTTGACTTAAGAGGATCTGCCAGAACATCCTTGAGATCAGGAAGCTTGGTACAGAATCCTTTTTAAATCAGAAAGAAAACAGAATCTTCATCAAAAAATGTTGAACTAAGTGAAAAGTAAAAACTCACGTCCATCTCGCCAGAAACCGCCGACGCCTGCACGTTCCCGATGATGATGTCTCCAACTCTTGACGCCCATGAGTAAAGATCGCTCATACTTGACCAAGCAGTTTCACTCGCATTTTCTAGTGTAGATAGAGAGACCAGAGGCTGTCCCTGCTCCGTTGGTAAACAATTAGAGCCAAACATCCTGGAGATGTAGTCAAATTGAGCGAATACTTGAAGACCGACCAGCAGGATCGCAGGAGGCGGTACGGCAGTTAAAGTTGAGGTAGTCATTACTGTACTCAGTTCAGGTATAGAGTGACAGAGTTTTTCATGCAGTCTGCCAGGATGAGGATGAGTGATTCAGTACCGATATGCGGCGCAACTGAGGAATTACACACTCACTGGTCGTCGCTACTCTCGGAATTGTTGCTGATCATTGTCTCCAGAAGAGAAATGAACCCAGATACCACGAATCTTTGAATACCACTTTTGTGGATATTCGGAAGTAGACTGGTGTACTCACTCCGCCGGCTTTCAGAGATCAAGAAGTTCTGTACCCCGGGTGGAACAATTTGAGCGCAATTTTCCGAACCGAGACTGTAAGCCGAGGAGAGCACTTTCACTTGATTGTTGATGACCTCGTCGAAGAGAAATCCTTGCTGGAGATTAATCTGTACTCAAACAAGATTTGTCAGCTGTGGCACCCCAACAATGACCTGATGAGTTATTGATTGCTGACCCCAATCACGCCAACTTTCAGATCTCTAACCTCTCTATAATGCGAAGCCCTCCATTGTAAACCCAGACGAGCTAGCCTCAAGCTCTGAACACCATCGAAAGATGGCAAGTTCAACACATCTTCCTTTTCCAAAATTTTGAGCGCCCGAGTAAGGAGATTACTACACGCTGATTCTCGATAAACACCAAAGAGATGTTCAGGAGTTCCAGGAGGAACAATAAGGGGAGAATCGCTATATCTGTGATGGGGGACGGCCAGCAATAAGAAAGAGTTGAATGAACAGAATGAACAGATGTAGCTTTGGAAGACATACCTAGCACCAATAGCAGCTGCAGAAGCTCCTAGAGATGATCCGATATTCTGATATAGCTTGTTGAAGGAGGTGTTGCCAATCCTGCTATACCTCGACGCGCCGCTAGTATCGAGACTGAAGTTTAAGCTTTCGCTCAGGACCTCAAGGCCAGCTTCAGGTATCGCCATCTGATGGATATGATAGTTATCCAAGAAAGATTTGATAAGATCCTGGCCGAGAGCCATGGCAAGAGTCTTTCGATTCATTGATGCCACAGAGGATGTCGCATTTGGAACACTCAGGGTTAATGGTGGACTTTGAGCTGACAAGGAAGATGGTGGTGTTGAAGCACTAGAGGATGATGATGATGATGACGAGGAGGACGATGCAGCTAAAATAGGGGGCAGTCGGTGCTGTGTGATTCTATCCCTGTAGGACCCAGTCCGTAGAGTTTGAGTCGTGCTATTTGAAAGTGACAAACGTTAGATTCTGGAATTGGATTCCATAAGAGATAGCTCACCAGTTATCACCTTTGGAAAGACGCGAAAAGAAAGAACGCCGAGATCTGTCAGCACCGGGGTATTCATCATCACCGAATTGACCATTTGGGTGCAAGTCAAGCGTACCTCGTTTCGAACATCTCGTACATGGCCCTGCTGTAGAACTTGGTGGATTCATTTCCTGAAAGCTGCACTTGACCTTCCTGTTCTTGCACCTTTTTGGGAAGAACCGGTAGACTCACGTTAGCGCTATCAAGTTGAAAAGGGACCACAATTTTCGAAACTCACATCGTACACGCAAGGCCTTGCTCTAAAGAAAAGAAATAGATAAGACTCAGTCTACTATGAAACTGGATCGACCATTAATGGAAATGGGCTTACTCCTGGTCGTCTTGGTTTTCCGGACTGCCTTTTCGAACCCTTCTTTCTTAGGCCTCCCCCTCTTCTTCTTTTCAACATCCATCTCGTAGATTGTAGCGTAGCCAGAGACAGTCGAGGGTTCATAGGGAGCATTGTCCATATTGGTGTTTACGGTCGGGTGGGCAACCGTTACTTTTTTTGGGACGGAAACCGAGCTCAGTGAAGTTACGGGAAAAAAACGAGAGACAAAAGAGACGGAAAGACACTCACAAAGGAATCAGATTGAAGAACTACCCTATTTCCTTCAAAGAATTCAAAAGGCCGAAGGGAGAGCTTGGGCGAAGCAGTCGTAGTCCGGTGGCTCGGTAGGTTGAGTAAATATACATAGCTGAGTCGCCGAAGCCGATGGACGATTTTCTTCATATTTTCTTGCGTTATCTTTCACACTGAACAAACATACATGGTGAATGAAACCCATTAAATTATGAATCCAAAACAAATTGAACGATAGTATCCAGCGATTTAATGTAAGGAATGACGATAATAACTTGTGATTGCGACGGGAATGAATTCACAGTTCGAACCCACTTAAATAGTACCATTGAGACTACGATCCTAAGGATACATTGGAGGAAACAGGCTGTAGAAGAAGACGTGATCCTCACAAGGGAGCAAAATGGGCACCGGCGAGTCGAAAATCAGTAGCCTCGGAAACCAAAAATCCGGAGCCAAAAACAACCACAGTACCCCTCCTTTCTTATATTTTTGAAATCATCATTATATTGGGAGGTTTCCAGCCTTGGAACGATGTCCTTGCTGCCGTTGGTCACAAAATTGAAGAATATCACCGAGCCAAATTTGTTCGCATTTTTCACACGAGGATTGGTAGTAATTTTTTATCGATACAAGCAATCAAATGTGATACGAGGAACAAATAGAGAAATCGAAAACAGACAAAATACAACTGCGCCTCCACAACAGACAAAGCGGGCTGTCATCGATCATTGAAAAGTACCGTTGAACACTGCGTTGAAGAAATCATCTTCTTCATTGAGGTTTTGTGAGAGCTTCGGAAACATTGCGGTTTCGGGTGAAGAATTGGTGAACGAAGACAGACCCATCCCGTCCAAAATTATTGGAGAAAGGGTGTAAAGGGTGCTATTAAGCTCGTCAATACATCTCATATCATCCATAGACTTCCGAAAGAAACTTCGTGAGTCGATTACCAGCAGAATCAACCCTGTAATGTAACGCTCACCGATCGGACGTTGCTGAGGCTGTCAGCAATCGGGAATGCGAACGCCAGTTGCTTGAGACCTTCAAGGAGATACCCGACTTCTTCTCTTTTAGCCTCTAAACTCCACTGAAGGGACATAGCGACTGGGGCTTTTGCAAGGAAATCAGCCACATTTGTCATGATCCTGAAAAAAGAAGACAAGAAAATGATTTCAAAAAGATGAAGCAGGCAGAATCTGTATAACAGAACCCACAATAGTGCACTTCCTCCACCTCTAAAAATTCCAGTATCAACCAGCCTTCCTACTTCAGCAGCACAGTTTCGACAGGCGAACAGTGTCGCCTCGAAGGCTCGAACCAAAAGGGGAGACAGCCCGGGAGATGATGCAGCGTTGGACTTAATGATGCTCTATCAAACCACGATTTTTAAATACGCTCAGACACAAAAACTCTGTGGTATACATCAAGTACTTACATGGATTTTCAAGTGTAATTTTGAGTTGATCAAAGAGATCAGGACAGACCAAAAACGCCTGGAAACGTCGAACCCTGGCCGCAATGTCTCCATAGCAAAAGAAATAACATGAGACAGATTATGAATTGAATGCGATGGAGAGAACTCTCACCTCAAATTTGAAGATGAAGTCGACCGACTTCTCCTTTCCCCTGATGACCTCTCCCACCCGATCAGCCCATTGTGTTAGGTTCATCATCGAAGACCACGCTTTTTCAGCCGCGGCTACAAAAACGTCTTGGTTGAGAACACATGCAGTTGAAGTCTTGAAAATATCCCAGGTGAGGTCAAACTGAGCGATGATGGAGAGACCAATGAGAAGGACAGCTTTGGGGGAATTGACGAGTGAGGAAGATAAAGGCATATGACATGTGATTTGAGGAAAGGACACGAGGAGCTTGTGTCGGATACCACTGAGAGTTCAATCCGTTGTAGAAGGTAGGTAAATCATGGGAAAAGTCGTGGGTTAGAAACTGAATCTTAACTCACGTCCCATACTTTGCTATCCCAAACTCAGTGTCGGCTTCCATCTGTCGAAAATTAATAATCTATTAGTCAAATATCTGCATGCAAAGGCTACAAGTTATAACTGACGGCTTCAAACGTCTCAAGCGCGAAGGTGGACCAGATCACGCGATGTAGTGGAGAGACCACCGGGACATAACCAGGATTATGTTGGAATTGCTCCAGAATCTCATAAGAGAAGTCTTTGTTAGAGTACTGCTGTATCTGCGAATCCAGTTTCTGCTCAATAGAGAGGACCTCCATGTGTCGTTTGATAGCTCTCTGAAGGACCATTCCTTGTTGTGTATGAGGCTGACGGCGAAGTCAATCAGGTATAGACTAAAGAGAGGGTGAAAGAAGGCCAAGACTCACTCCAACAATTCCACCTTCCCTCATTGTCTTCCTTTCCCCTTTGAGAATTGCTCTCCATTTCAAACCAATATGACACAGACGCAAAGACTGTATTCCTTCAAGGGTCGGCTTGGTCAGGACAGATTCATCTTCCAGCACCTGTAACGCGCGACTGAGGAGCGAGTCACACGCCGACTCTCGATAAGAACCAGCTAGTTCTGTTGGTGTTCCAGGAGGTACCAGAAGTGGTGAATCAGTATACCTGAAGGGCGGGAAGTGATGGCGTAATGGTCAGTCTCACTGCATTAGTACTGTTTGTGGGACAGCAACTCACCTCGCGCCTATAGCAGCGACAGCCACGCCAAGACTGCTTCCAATTCCAAACCCAGGACCTCCATCAGCACTTTTATGCCACGGATTAGCGACTTCCAAGCTGAGATTTAGGCCGTCGACAAGGCTGACAAAGTTAACGTCTGATACCTAATCGATGGAAGAGGAAGATTATTCAGCTACAACCAATGAGATTCGCCGGTCAGAGATAAATCCTGGCGAACCATCATCCGGTGGAAATGTCCATGTTTCAAAAATGACTCGATGAGGTTCTGGCCGAGCGCGAGGGCAAGAGTCCGCCGATGCATTGACGATGCGCCGGACTGGGAGGTCGGCACATTGGTTCGGGTCAACGATGAGGAGGGAGATGAAAAAGCAGTAGCAATTTGTCCTGAAGATGATGAGGGTGCGGATTTTGATTTATTCTTGAGCGAGTCGATCAGGGCGGTGGTGCTGATAGGAAACGGGACATTTTTTTCAGAGGATGGTCTCAGAATCTCGGGTTTCAAGTTAAAGTAAACAGGCTCACCAAAAAGCTCCTGGGAATGTGGGACGCCGACAGAAACCAGGTCAGGAGAATTTCGAACTGAGGCTGTAGCAGAATTACTCACGCCGTTGCCGGCACCGTTTACACCCATGACTTCTCTGTTCTTCAGATAGAGTAGCAAGATCACATTTGACTTTACTGGCCTTACAGCTTCAGAGAAAGAGAGAGGCAAATTAATCATCCACGGTGCTTCCCCGCGAAGACTGATTTAGAACAGACTCTTACCTGTCACAAGACTGGTTCTGTACTGGGTAAGGAGAGCAGATTCGGTAAAGCCAGGATCAGTATCAGAGCTGTCGTCGACCACTCACTTCTATTCGTCTTTTTCTTCCTCACCGGCTTCTCATAAGGACCCATCCCGTTTAGTTTTCTGCCTGTCTTCGCCGGCTTTTGTTGTTCGATAGGGAGTTCCATTCTTCTCAGTGCTGCTGTTGCTTGCTGACTGTCGAAAGCTGACTGCTTTCAAGCGGACTGGCGAACAAACTCCAGTCTGATTGGACCTCAAGATCCATGAGGAACGCGAACCGATACTTTGGGTGAGCTTTACGAGACCAAGACATTAGGAAAGTGCATCATGTTTGGTACTCACAGACTCCTACAGATCAGGTGTATCTATTGATGGTACTTTCATGGGAAGTTTGTCTGGTTTCTAACAAAGTCAGGAGTTAGATTGACACGAGTCGCCACGGCATTACTCGATCACTTTCTTGTTTACATTTCGATTGTAATTTCCCCTTGAACGGCACTGGTGAGCCGTAGTGGTATTCAGTTGATTAACATGATACACAATGGGGCTTTTGAGCGCTAGTTGCCCTGCTATAGCGCAGGTTGGACGTCATACAGAATGGGCGACCTGCGTTTCGGGTGGTTCAAGCTGCTATTCTGTGGCCTTTGAGCTCCTTCTCGCGACGGTGTCATGATGTTCTTTGGGCAAGGTAGTCTTGATCTGTTACAGCAGAGTATTTTTTGGATTTTCTCAGTTCCCCTTGGCCTGCTTGCCTTCAGCGACACTCTCGTCTTGCCACTGACCCCATCAGCCCTTCCCTTTCCCTTCCCTTCCTTCGATTTTGTCTGTGGGTTGCTTTGCGATGGCCAACGTGGACGACAAGGCTCTCGAAGAGGCTTACAAAGACATTAGAAACGACAAGACAGAAACAAACTGGGTCTTGGTTGACTACACGGTACGTGAACAAGGGGATGATGAGCTGTCGCCCAGCCGAAATAGGTCTTACTGAACTCGAATTATATATCTCCCCTCGCCTTCCTTTCACTTCTTCGACGTGTCTCTCTGTCTTTTTCGATTTCTCGGTCTTTCCCTGCCTCCCAACAACGAATGTCCCGTCCCGCAACGTCAACGAAACCTTCCTCATTGTCGTTCGCGCGGGCTACCCTTCTCCTGCCGTCTTCTCAACGTTTGTTTCCACCACCAGAGTGACAAATCGGATGTCGTTAAAGTCGCTGGTACAGGCTCCGGAGGTCTCGCTGAGGTCACCCCGCTGTTTGAGAAGGGTAAAGCTCAGTTTGCCTACGTGCGAGTAAAGTGAGTATACACTTTCCCTTTTTCATCGCTTCAAACATGCTACAGGAGGGCGATAAGATGCAGTCATGGTATGAAGGACCAGATAGAAACCCAGGAGGTTATCTTTGAGGCTCACAGAGAGAGATGTCAAAGCTTTATCGGCTGCAGCGGGCGTTTCTTCTCCAGTGACTTCCTACTTTCACCAAACAAGACACACTGACGCACGCGTTCTTAATTCACATTTCACATTCAATCAGATATGCCAACGACGAAGAGTCTTTCCGCGAAAAGTTTATTTTCATTGTCTGGATAGGCGAAGAAGTCAAGATTATGCGCCGTGCCAAAATCTCGGTGCACACGACAGACATCAAGCGCGTCTTCCCTGCGTTCAGCATTCAGATCAATGCGTCGAGCAAGGAGGACTTGGCTGAGGGTCCGATCGTCGTTAGGTTGAGGAAGGTAAGGCAGCGTTCCTATTTGATCATTTTGCCGGGCCAGACGACAACAGCTTGGGACATTAGTGCTGATGGAGGGGTTAGGACAGACGGCTCTGATTGGACATAGGCTTTTCACTTTGGCCCTTGGATCTATATGGAGTTGGGAACCTAGCCCTCCATTCTCATTTCTCGCGATCGCGGTGACCTTCCTCGTCCGTTCGAAACTGACTCTTCCCTACCATTCCCTTCAGGCTGGCGGAGCTTCTTACGACAAAGTGTAACTCAATCAGTCACTTAGTACTAGATTGTAAAATGCCCTTTCTGCTTCCATTTCTCATTGAACATCAAGTCGCCGATCAATCCTTCTATTGCTGGTATTGCTGGTTCCTTTCTACCGAAGTCGGCTTGTTGTGGTGTCAGGCAGAGGGCTTAGAGGTTATGGTGAAAATTGGGTTAATGAAACAATAATTTTCGAATGGTATGTGTGCAAATGAAGTTGTGATTGTTGCAAGGCTGTGGTTCCAGCAAATCGCAGCAATACGATATGAGCGACGCAAGAGTCTCGCAACACCGCGTACTTCTAGCATTGGACTGAACATATGTATATAGTTAGAATGGTATCCTCTTGTCTTGTTGCGCCGTCTTTCTAACGGCTTCTGTGCTTTTGAAGTCACTCCCTTCAGCACAGATTACCTAGCCAGGATCCCAGGGACATATCTCGAGGATCTGGAACGGCAATCCCGTCCTTCCGCATCTTTTATTTAGAAAACCACTTTTCGCTTTGTGAATCTCTCCTCAGCAGATTGTTTCGATCGGCTAACTCCTCACTGCTTGTTTTCACGTGTGCATCCCAAATCTCCCTCTTTTTTAAACTTGATACACCAAACTTGTAATTAGCGAAATTCGTACGGCGCTTCCTAGAATTAGCTCACATTAGAGAAGTCTGCCGGCTATTGACGTATCGCGTCGGCAGGTCCATGCTCCAGCGCTTCTGAATGGTCTCGAACTTCGTTCTCGATGCTTCAATCGGTCGTCATATTTCCGATATTTACTAGAAGCTTAGTCGGCTAGAAAAATAATCGACGCCCTCAGTATCGAAAGCAGTTCATTTAACAGGGCCCGCCACAAACCAGCTGCACTTCAGTCATCTTCCTACCTAAATAACCCGGCTTTTTTGTTCTATCCCTTTCTTGGTTCGTCCCACTATTGTTTATTCTATCTGTGTCACTGACCTATTGCTCGCTTCGCCCATCATCGACCTTTGTCCATTAGAATCGAAGCCATAAGCCCCACCCTTCACCCTGCTGTTTACCTCAATCTTGGGGTTCTATACTTTCATCATGGCTAGTGGCTCACTATTTGAACTTACAGAAGATATGGTGGGCTCAATTGAGAACCTGGCAGAAGTAGGCAATGGGATGAAGAAGAAGTCCGTCGTGAGGAAGACCAACAGGAAGCAATACCAGTCGTGCGACAGCTGTCGAGTCAGAAGGGTCAAATGTGACCTGCCAGAGTTGTCTGATGAGCTGAAGGTTGAGGGATGCACGAAGTGTAAGAAACGAGGTCTGTAAACCGTCTGTGCTGCGAATGAAACATAGAAAGTAAGCTTACTTCGCTCTGTGTGGATTTCTTTTCATTCAGGTATGACATGGTACGCTCGCTTCATCGGTAACTGACAATTGAAGTGTCTTCACTAATAGTACCTCTCTCCTAGCACAACAGAAGGTGCCGCTCGTCGTAAACAAGAACTGAAAGCGAAAGGCTTAATTCAACGCTCAGTTCCACATCCATCCTCCTTAGTGACATCTCCAGCTTTAGGCTCATCTCCGAGCTCATCTTCTGTTGTACTCAGAATGTCCCGGGAACGTAGCAGCTTCCAGCTCTCCATCCCATCGTCCCGCTCAGGCGTGACCTCGATGAACAACCGAATCTCCGCACTCGCAGTTGGCCAAGACCTGATCCTCTCCTTCCTCAACAACGCCCACTTCTCTAGAATGTTTGTCGCACATGTCGGATTTATGGAGCTCTGCGAAGGGCTGGAGATATGTCTAGACAACTCTGACGGCTCGTGGTATGGTGAGAGGTCGCCTGTCGATCGACAGTCCGGCCTGAAAGCTACAGGAAATGCCCTTGGGATGGCTGTTGCTGCTATTGGAGGAAGGTGAGAGTATTCTATTGTTTCAATGACCCAACATCTCACTCACACTATTCTTGAACACCAGATACTCAGACTCTCCATCCATCGTACCTCCTGGGACACCTTCCCACCTTGCTGGAGCTTATCGTGAAGCCGCATGTGATGCTCTTCTCACTCGTGTGCTCACCATTCTTGAAAGGGATTTGGTCTTGATGGAAGCCTCGCTTGATGGTATCCAAGCGCTTCGCCTTACTCTCATCGGACTGAAATCTCGGGCAATAGCTCAAGGTGAGCAATCTATAACTACTCGAGAGAGTGCTTATCTTGTAAGTCGATCTATTTCACCTTCACTCCCTAGCTTATCACATCCATTAGAAGCTGACTACCTTCACCTTCCGTCGTTAGCCTCATGTGGAACAAGGTCTCACCCTTGACAAAGCTGCAAAGAGGCACATAGAGTCGCTTTATATTCAAGATAAGATTGACCAGCAGATCGCGTACTACTCCTCCCTCGATCTCCCGCCGTTCAACTCGTTCGTTGGCGAAAGCCAGTACGACTCGCTCACTGGATACGTACCAACAGTATCTGGCGTGCATTCTGTAACCTGGAGCACATTCGCCATGGAGACGTTTGAGAATGGACTTGGAAGGACTGGAACGTGAGTCTCTATCCAAATAACTGTCTCTTCCCATCGCTGATCAATCCATGCAGTCTGAAACAACAGCTCGCAGCTTCATTCCCACACATCATCAACCATGCCTTTCTGCCCGAATTTATCTCCAAGAACCCAAGGGCGCTGCTCATGATGGGTATCTCACTCATGGGCCAGTACGAGTCGTGTTACATGACGTTCGAGAAGTCCATCCCGCCTCTCTCCACCATCAACTCAAACGTAAATCGTAATTTCAAGATAATACTTGAAGTAGCGAGTACTACTGCTTGGAAGGCGATGGAGGAGCTTTCTATTTGGGGCGAGAGGATCAATCTGCTGATTCAAGGAAAGCGGGAAGACCTGTTCATCCGGTCTGAATCTGTGAGTTGAGTCTAATGCTTACTCTCGGGGTTCGAGACTGACCCTCAAAAACTTTATGACAGTCCTTAAAACTAATTCGCTCTGGGTTTGTAATCAGTAGGCGGTTCTGGACGATCTTGATGTCTCTGGGGGCTGCGAAACTGTTTCTCAAAATTCATGTATGTAATTTTGCCCCCTTCAACATTCAAATGATTACAAACCTAGGCCACTTGTTCTTACAGGGTACAATACAAAAATACACTGAGCATACCTCTGACCTCAATTCCCTCCAAACTAATTCGTTCTCGGTCTGTCTCTCTGCGTGCCGGAAATGCGCCACGGAAGTCCGTGATTTACTACCTTTGGATATTCTGAAGGGGGCTGGTAGCACTCTACTGTGAGTTCTTTTTACTTGCTGTCTCCCTCGAAGCTACGCACTGATCCTGATTACATTTGAACCGAACAGCCAACTCAGCGTAATAGCTGAGTTCCTCGCTCGAGCGCCTCTGATGGAAAGCTTAGGCTGGACAGCTGACGTCAGGAATGAGGAAGTTGGATGGCTGATTGACGGTCTCAAGCAGCTTGGATGGTCATGGAACACCCTCAACAGCGTTCGATCTGTTCAATCAGTTCGTCGTCCTTCTTCTCTCTCTCCACTTTGTCGTATTGTATCTCTTACCATAGTCATCTCTCTTCGATTAGGCTTTGGCTGAGTCTCAACTTGTGGAGGCGGCTTTGATGGACAATCTATTCAGTCTGGACCCAGCAGCATTGGACGAAGCGTTCGACATCCGATCTCTCATCCGCTCGCAACAAATGAAGAAGACGGAAGCTGGCATATCATCTATGAAGAATGAGGATGAGAAGTTTTTTCATAAGATCTTCAGCGGGGCGTTCTAGTGTGGTTACATGGTCGGTGATAAAGATCCCTTCGAGGGCTGGATACTTAGCTGCCATGCGTTTTTTTAACCAAGCAATATCCAAACACAAGAAAACAAAAAAAAATTAAAAAAAATTGAAAGAACTAGAAAGACCAGAAGATTTTCTTGTGTTCTCAGTTTGGTCTTCTGTGAATAATGAAAAGGCTGCTGTAGGACGCACGATAACTGCTGGCGGGCATCACCTGTCGCGCGTCCCTTTCATTAGAAGGAGCAGCCATTTAGACCTTCAAGCAAAGCAAGTGGTAGTATTCAATAGCACCATGTATTTTATTTTTACCTCTATGTCCTTCGCGAAGGCAGAATGTTATAGAACTAGCTTCACCCACTCTCACTCTGATCAGTTACCAGACAATAGATCAGTTTGAAGGTGTATAATGCAAGGTATGATCGGGATAATCCTTCCATAAGTAAATCACTAGTAACAACTTTGGCAGTTATTCCCTTCCCAATGAGCACCGACACAAACCACTCCTTTAACTCCCAAGCCCCAAACTTCAAAACCTAACCATCAGCTTTTCGGTTGTTTTTTGCTATTTTGGCTGCGGTGTCAGTATTTGCTTGACAATTTCGACCGAGCCTTTCTGCAAATATAAAGCCCCGGACCGTGATCATGATATCGCAGCTAACGTATCATCTTGTATTCTGTTTGAATCCCCTCCAATCTTCATCTCTTCACGAAACGTATATCAGCTCTTTTCTGAGGGACAATCTTCGACATCCACTGTCTTGCGTGGTTTTTTAACCGTGGGGGCTTAACCACTACTCTGATATCGATCCCGCTCCCGACTAAGCTGTCAAAAGATCCTACGCAATGGCCCGAGGAAGGAAGATTCGACAAATACAAGTCAAACTAGTGAACTTTGACAGAAACCGCCAATCCAACTACACGCAAACTCACCTCTAACTCATTTAATTCCATTTCAGAAACCCTAGTAGTCTCTTTCCCGTTCTTGAAGGCAGCAAATGTTGGGAAGTCATCTTCTTCTATGCTCGAAAAAAACTCCTTGGACTGGGGAATGTCGAATCAGAAAACAAAATAAAAATTAAATAGGAGGGGGGAGGGGGACATACAAAGTTCTTTATCAAATCTTCATCTAGGAGTTCCATTACTGCATACTCCCATTCCAGATGTCTCTCTGAGAGATCTTCGAATTGTGGCATTAATACGCTCCAATAGTCTAAGGAGAAAAACATGATGACAACAGCTTTATGACTATTGATCTAGTGGTGGTGGTTGCGACAGTGTTTAGCCATATACTGTTGACGTCTAGAGTCTCTACTTACGAGCTTTTTGAACTCTGCCACAGAATGTATTGGGTGAATCATGATGGCTTCTTTTTGTTGAGAGCGCAGGATGTTAGCAAAGGATGGAGTTGGGTTGAGTCTGCGTTTGCTGGCGAACTACAAGTTATATACTGTAATGGGTGATATAGTGCTATAGGTTGACTCATTCCTGACGTCTTCTCCCCCGTTCTTAGCGTTTCACTACAAGCGTCAATACGCTAAAATAAAGGACTAATATTAAACTCACAACGGTATGCCCCTCATCTACTCGCATCGATATGATCTACATTAAGCCGCAGTCATCTCGTGGGAGCTATTGATGTTTAAGAGTCATATCACATATCACCCTCTTTCCTACTCCTCAAGAAGCATATTCTCTTTCGCAAGCAGGTCCCTCAACGTCCATAACCATGTCCAAGTGATGTGTCTATTGGCAGCATCTACTCTTTCGAAATCAGAAATCAACTATTTGCATAGGTTTCTTTGTTGGGACTCCTTCTGGGTCCGAAATACGTGTACTCTAATAAAAAGTTTAAAAGAAAGTCTGCAATGCCAGGCAGATATCGCTCAGATCGCCTCTCAGGCATCCAAAGAAAATAAAAGGTAAGGAGACCACGTTTTAGCAAGTTCTCGTCGAAAAAGTGACGTTTTCGTGCCTGCTTTTCCATCAATTTTCCCTGTTTCGTCACTGTGGAGGTGAGGTACTGCTTTTTAGCGTAAAAATCATTGACGCTTTCCCTTCACCTACTGTTAACCCAAGTTTTCAAGATTCGGTACTCTATTCCCACGAACATGTCTCCAGCCTAGATAGCAACGAAAGTAAGTCTTCTCTCAGAAACCTTGGAGCTGAAAAGAGGGAGACGCCATGTTGAAGGTCTATGCAAGGGCTTTACGGCTTTAAACCCAGTTGATGTTCAAATGAGAGTGTCAATTAGTCATACAGGTGTCGATGTGGGGCACAACTTATACCCGGTTCCATTATATCCCCTCCGATAGCGCGGCATCTGTAGACTTTGACACTTAGGATATTGGGAGCGAAGGCAGACGTTGATAAAGTGCCTGGCTGTGATTTGAGTGGGAAATCCAGGCCGTAGGACCACGTGTAAATTCGTTCAAGGTTGGAAATGAAGTCTTTGGTTTGTACATGCCGTTGAATTGTAAGAAAAGGGTTTGCTATGACTCGTCCAGAATTCCATCCAGAAGTTGCTAACTACACGACTTTGATAAGCCTATTTCCAGTAAGCTTAACGATCAGGGAATGTTTGATTTGCTAACCTGAGAGTTCTGGGAGCCCAGTTCTCTTGCCCAACCCTCCAAGTCCAATTTGATTATCTGTACTTCGTCTGCGGGTGTATCCCAAGCATAATTCGAAACTCTGCCTTCCCCACCGCTGTCAAGTGGGGTCGGCCCTCTCGATCTGTGTGTCACTCATCCATGAACGAGACGTTTGACTTGATTAATCCTCTACCTAGAGATGGAGACCGACGTCTAACGTCATCCCAAACAGAAGATGAGCGGAGAATTCGTCCATCTCATCCGGTATAGCAACAGCAGCTCATCGCCCTTGTATTCCCACCAATTCTTCTCCGAAAGCAATCAATCGATGAGTATTGTCTGCTGTGTGCTTGATGAGGTCTGAAAAGAAAAGTGACTTGGGGGCGATCCTATGACTGCGACGATTGGGCATCGGACTCGAAACAAATGAGGTGCCTTGTCAACACCAACGGCGTTCCTCTCAGCCACAACTGTCTGGAGCATCCAACCACTTGTCTTAGCTTCTTCTCCCCAACCTAGCTCAAACTTTGTTGAACGTTTCGTGCTTGGGTGGTACTGGCTTGGAGTGAGAGATTTGCAGGGTTTGTCGAGTAGCGACAGCGAGAGATTTTGGAGGTGAGCTAGCTCGTTTTAATTTGAGTCTTTCCGCACCAATTCGAAAAGTGCCCAATAGAAAGAAAGATCCATTAGTAACAGAGTGAGAAACGCAGGCCCATTGGGCATGGGGTGACCGATTTGCTTCTTCCCACATCGATCGTAGCAGCCCCGGGATAATGTAGGGAACGACCCCGGCTTAAAGAACTATTAAAAATTTGTGTAATATTGGGTTATAGATGTGCTCTTCTGGTTAAGGGGTGGGACCATCGTGCTGGAAACGTCGCTTCCACGTTGCTAAAGGAACTCATCGTCTTTCACGTCTTTCAGATTGGAATCTCCGTAGCCTCTAGTTTTCCACCATCAATACCGTCTCATACATCCCATGTGGTATGGGTCCACCATCTCCTCTCTTTCTTTCTTACCTTCTTTGTTGTTGCGCAACTTCCTTCCTTTAAGTGCTGAACCAAACCTCTATCTTTTCAGGATTAAGTGTCTTTTAATATGACGAACAGCTCCAAGAAAACAGGTCAAAAGGTCAGAGTGGTTCTCAACAACAAGGAAACAAGTCAACTCTCTCATTTTTTTTTCTTTTCGTCACCAACCTCAGCAGCAGCAGCGCCAGCTCGCCGCACAACAGCTTCAACCCAGGACTCCGCATTTCCCACCAAAATTCTGGATTCCTGATACAATGGCAGCCGTTCAAACTGTAAACTCATACCCCAAACCACTTGTATATGCCATATTCAGTTGCTGACCTTGTTTCGTCTCTGTAAACTTCTGCTATTGCTAGCCTCCTGGAATGCCTCAACCCATGCCTGACCAACTGGCTCAAATCAAGCTGCAACAGCAACAGCATGCATTCCAGCTCCAACAACAAGCTCAGATGAACCTCCAGAAAGCAGAGATGATGCCTTCAGTAGACGAAGAGGTCCGTTCTTCGACTCGCCTTCGCGTTTTTCGCTGGCATATGAAACTGACATATCTTTGCCAAAATACAGGGCTTCACTCCTTTCCCATGCACCATGTCGATCTGTCCACCACAACCACCACACCCTGCTTTCCCAATGCTGACACCCACCACAGACACCCCGCCCGAACACCTCATTTTCCTCGAGAAAGCCAACAACCTGAGTAGGATCTTCGCCAGTGCTCCTCCGAACGCTATACCTCCTCCTCCTGGACCGGTGAGTATCCTGCTGCTTGTTTGTTTTTGTTAGAATCAGTGCTGATCAATTTGTGTATTCGGTGTTGGCAGCAACATACTGACAAGAGCCGCTCGGAGAAGGTCAACGCTGAGAAGGAGAAAGGAAACGTACGTCTGCTCTCAACTCTGGAATACATTTGACACAAACTCCAATACTTATTCCAGCTCTTTTTCTTAACCTTTTCTTTTGAAACTTGAAAACCTTGTCGCCCCATGCATTTCCTCTCGCTCTCCACTCCACTTCTTCTCCTCGTTCAATCCTGCACCAACAAAACCAGGCCTTCTTTAAACGTCAGCAGTACCCACAATCGATAGCAGCGTACTCGTTCGCGCTACAGATTGCGGCGTCGCGCATGCCGTGGGAGAGCCAGGTTGTCAGTCGGGAGGAGATGAGCATTGTGCTATGCAACCGGAGCGCCGCGTTTGGTGCCCTTGGCGAGGTGAGTGTTTCCCCGTGTCTTCTCTGTATGTTTTGCAGTTTGAGTTCGGAGGGAATAGGTCTTGGATTTTTCCCTGCAGATTCATCGTTGCAGCTGATCTATGGCTGACACCTCACTTTGTTTCATTCTTCTTTCTGCTGGCTCTGTTCTACTAATATTCTGTTCTATAATCATTGTGTTTGCTCCCACCTTGATCACCTTGAATTACAACCCCATTTCAACTTTGTCTTCGGCATCACAGTGGGATCTCGCGCTGACAGACGCAGACAGTGTGATCAAGTTGAGGAGGAACTGGTCGAAGGGACACTTCAGGAAAGCAAAGTGCGTTCTTGCTTGTTCTCACCCTGTACTACTGTAGCGAGTCTGGACTTACGTTGATCCTTGCTTCTACACAATGGACAATCTCGGCGTTTTTCACCGGCCGTCAGAGCGCTCCTCTCCCTTCACCGATACCAAGAGGCCAAGCTTGCCATTGAGCTGGGACTTGAATTTGAACCGACAAACAACGAACTGTCAAACTTTTTGGAGGAGATTGAGAATGCGATAAAAGATGAGGATGAGGATGAGGAGAATGAGAAGGAAGAGGATGAGAAGAAGTAGAGCATGAGTTGGACAGGAATAGATTTTCCATGATGATTTCTGTGTACGTTTTGTTGTGATATGTTCGATTTGGTCTCCTGGATCTACTGTTGAATCGTGCGACCGAAAGTTTGGTTAGTGATCACAGGTCGCATCCTTGCGGGCGCTTCAATTCGTTTCTCAGAGGACAACCTCAGTACCCCAAGCCACGATGTTGATGCAAATGGGTCAGTCTGGCTCCTCTGTAAGTTTGCCATTCACAATTTTACTGTACCAATCAAATGCGGGGGCCGAGCGCATCAGCTACGGTGAATTCCAAGTATACATAATAACAAGATTAACCGAGGAGATAGAGCACGCTTATAGCAAGTAGAAATGACCGAGTTTCCTGTCTTCTCTTCAAGAAAAATGACTGATCGTGGCTAGCAAAACCTTTTTTTTTCCACAAACTCGAAGCACCCTCGAGTCTGCTCGACGACGCTCACCCCCATTTTTCGTCCTTTTCCCCTTCGTCCCTTCAGGCCCGACCTCCTCCCCTTGGGCTCTGTTTGGATTTCCCCCTTCTTCCCCTTCAGTATACCAGCAGGCTAGTCCTCTCCCGTCCAGTAAAAGAAAACAGAAGTAGAAAAAAAAAAGCACCAGAATCCCTTCCAGTTCACTGTTTTTTTCGCCAATCAAAGGGAAACTACTACAGGATTCGCAACATCATCAGATTAGAAGGCTTATACCTGTAAGTATACATTTCCCATTTATTCTGTCCCTGCTTGGATGTCAGAGCTTTTTTTTCACTGCTGCACGGCGGCGGTCGATCGCTCTTGTCGTGCCGCTCGAACCGAACGAAGAAGCACATGGGGTGACAAACTTGGTGGGAAGTTCTCAGGACTGTGTGGTTAACGAGGCAGACACTTCCAATGTCTCTTTGATTGGGAAAAGCTTCAAAAAACCCGCAGCGTTGGGACCCTTTTTTCCACCCTCAGCTGCTTCACTCCAGAATCACGCTGTCCTCGTGTCAGGAGTTTCAGTGGATGCTTGCGGCTTCTTGCCCTACCTCCTCCACTCCACCATCAGGATATGGTGCTCTCTTGCTGTTCTATTTAAAGTTTGTATACTTTGCTGGGTGTAAAAAATATCTGGTGCAGATCCATTGGAAGGAGCAGCAGTCGGCATGACAAGAGCTGCGCTAATTCAACTCATTACCTTGCCAAACTGTATCAGACCTGACCAAACGCTTCATTTTTCTCTTCTTTAGATCCAAATACCACCATCCTCTTTCTTGCATTCTTAACGACTCGTCTACTCCCACAACTTTTTTTGGGGTACTTCTCTGTGGAACACTCGCGCTTTCGACCGTCACACGCCAACTTGTTTTTGTAACACAATATCTCAATCTCAAACGAAAACCGATACCTAAACAACAACCTAGCATTCTGACTTTCTTCCAAGCTCTTCTTCATACCAACATCCAGCAATTTTTTTCTAGTTTCTGTGACATCCCCTGTCGCCGACTCCGTTACTAAATCCACAAAAAAAGTGAGCCTTGAAACCGTTACACGGCTTCCTAAATTCTTCCTTTCAAGAATCAATCTCTCTAACGGAGTTTGTTGCTCGCATTTTCTTCTTGGTCTCGTTGTATTCTTTCAGAGTAGCGTCGTTCACCGCTTGCTCCTTCCATCCTACACCGGATATCAACCCGCCCGAACGAAATGTCCTATAACCAACAACCTGCTCAAACATCGCGATCATCGCTTCTCTCTAACCTCCGCACTTCATCACGACAACCCCTTCCACCTCTCCCGCCTCTTCAACACCCTCGACAACGATTCCCTTCTGAACACACTCTAGGCCCGAGCTTCGATGACGACGAGGAGGATGTCGAGATGATTGCCAAAATGGCAGCTCTTAATGCTGGTATGCTTCCCGTTCCAGGAACCCGTGGTGCCGGTCCACGAGATGCTTATCATCGGGGTGGAAATGCAGACAGCTACGGCGGTGGGCACGGTTCGGACAGAGGGCAGCACTTTGTCGGCGGCCATCATAACCAACATCATCAGCAATATCACAATCAGAACCATCATCATAATGGCCACAACAATCATCACCATCACCAACAACACCCTCGTGCCCAACGTGATCTTTATGCCGCCGCTCAGCAGCAGCAGCAGAAGCAGCAACGACAAGCGCAGATTCAACAGGCTGAACATCTTCAACGAGTGCAACTCGAGTTATTGATGTCGAACCTTGGGCTTGGCGGAAACGGAGGTGGTGTAAATAACCAGAGTGGTGGTAATGTAGTGCCCAGAAACCTGGAGGAGCTTCAATTAATTCAGGCGTTGACGCTTCAGGCTCAGGCGAAGCAGAGGGAGAAGGAAGTTGAAGCTTTGTTGAAGTATCAGGTGAGTCTGTTCTCTTCTTTGACTGCTGATATATGTAGTGCAGACGGCTGAATTGCTTCTTCTTGCTTTCATCCAGGTTACCCAGCAAGCGCAGCAGTTACAACTCCAGATCCAAGCCCAACAAGCTCAGGCCGCGTTGTTGGCTGTTCAACCTCCACAGAGTTCTAGATCACCATCTGGTTCAGCGACTTCACCGCACACAGACATATCCTCGTTCAGAGGCGTTTCACCACAGCAACTCCAACAACTCCAACGTGAACGATCTGCTTTTGAAGCCTTTCATTCTACCAGTCAGACTCAACCTCAGCAACATCAACAGTCTCGAGCTCTTCCGCCTCCTGACCTTGTCAGACAGGGGGCTGCTTCATCCTTTGGCTTTTCCACCACAGCGCTTGTTTCACCCGCGTTGAGCAGTCCACCCGTACCGTCTATTCCAAGTACTCCAGCTATTAGCACCAGTGGTGGTGGTAGCCGATTCAACTTCTCTTCACCGCCGTCGGCTCACCAGTCAGCGACTGGGGGGTTGAATCCAGGAGCGAGAGAATTTGCCTTTGGTGGTGGAAACGAGAGCGACTCTAGTGCCTCCAACGGCACAGCTGTCCTTGGAGGTGGATTATCGGGTACAATATTGAGTTCTACGTCTTCAACCAATGGTGCTTGGACTCCAAATCGTGGTGATGTTTCAACCAACTGGCGTGGAGGGAACCAGCAACCGACAGCTCAACAACAGCCGTCCTCTTTCTTCAGTGGTCCTACTAGAAGAACCCCTGAACCTTTCCGAGGTGTCTCTTCTGCTCCACCATTCGGCAATGAAATGAGATCGTCCAACAGGTCATCTTCTTCCAGCTCGACGACTAACCCCAGTACTGAATCCGACAACGATATCCTCATTAGCGGTGGGAGAAAGAGTCCTCAAACTAACATGACGAGCTCGAGTGAAGGTGGAACGCCAGCCTCTGGAACATCGCCAAAGGAGAACCAGGCACCTGTTATTGAGATCTTGCCACCTCAGCCCATCTCATCAGTGACCAGAGGAGCATTTGACAATCTGATCGGTCTCGGTCGCCCTTCTTCAAGACCAACTGATGGCTTCAATAGAGCGGTAACCTCTGCCGCTGTAACCTCAGGTCTAGCTAGCGAAAGCGATCCAGTCATCTCCTTCGCCCCTGGATCAGCTGGTGGTACTTCGAGAAGTAAGAGCTCCTCTGGTGCGTTGGAGGGTGTGTGGAGTACTGGGGTGATTGGCGGTCAGCCTGTCAGACAGCCTCGTGGTCCACCAAGCGAGAGTGGTGAACTTGGCCCCAGAAACTTTGCAAGTCGGTTAGTCTCCAACTCCATTCCTGTATATGCTCTCTGATGTCTGTTCTAAGCTGCTCATCGTAAATTTCAGTATCCGAAAACAAGCCGGATCCAATCTTTCTCTCTTGGGTAGAAGAGAAGGCGTCGACTTCCTTGCTTGAAGCACGGAGGATCAACTCACCTCACACGTCCACAATTGATCAGACTTCAACATAACTACAGCACGATCAATTCATTCTCACTCCAAAAATAGCCAATTGTACTATCAGGAACGCTTTCTTCTTCTGTTTGTCCCTCGCTCGCGCGTTTTTCGTCATCCACACACATAGCTTTTCTCGTTTCTTCTCCTCATGCTTTCAATAATGTTCTGCCAAGTTTTAAACCTTCCACTTCTCCGTCTTTGCTGATGGAGATCCTTTTGTACAACTGAGTAGTAGCGTCTTGAATAGTAATAGTTCCCACCTGCATCATTTTTCTCACCGTTCCTCTTCCTCGTTTTACGGCCTCTCCTCATCATCACAGTTGTTTTACTATAGTTTTCTTGCTCTCAATCGTATCTTTGAAATTGTTGTGTTTGGTGTTCGACTGGAAAGAGAAGGAGGTGTTTTTATTTTATTCTAACTCCCTCTTTCATAAGGAGCAAATTTAGTTTTTGAGTGATGAGCAATCTGCTATTACATCTGACTATGAAGCTGAGCTTTCAGCACTGGCTAACTGCTCTTCAAGCCAGTCGCAAGATGATCTTCAACAAAGCGAAGGTCTTCCTATCGTCTCTTGACCTGGTATCTTCACTCCAGGAACAACATCACCCCATCATCCCATAAAGTAAGTCACAAACACGAGTATGATCTAAAGTAGCAAAAGTAATGCTGCCACCTCTAGAGGGTTCTAACGCTGGATCATCAGCAATAAAAGTCCTTCTTCTCACCTTTCAGTACAAGTTCCCTTTTCGCTTTCATTTCTCAAAGATCTCAGCTTGATCCATACATGACGCAGATAATTACACCAGCCCGATCACTTGATCACTTGACAAACTTCGTATGGCTGCCTATCGCAACGAGCTTGTTTTCCTCACCGCGAATCACTTTCTCAATCCTTACGCTGGTAAATCGCAGCGTGCCACCATGTTTCTCTGCAGTTCCTTCAACGAACAGTGTGTCATTCAGCACTGCACCGCCGACGTATCGAATGTGAATGTCGACGGACACGCCTGTGGCAGGAAGAGCCTCCAGGGTGGAGGCGCAGGAAGCTACAGCGAGAGAGCCGGCCCAGTCAACAATTGTCGCCGTCACAGAACCATGGAGGATTCCTTTCGAGTTGACATGCTGCTCGGCTACTTTGATTGACGCGGTGATGCGCCCTTTGGACGTGGATTCGAGCTTCGCGGAGGTGAGAACGAAAGCGTATAGAGGTGAGTTTTTAATGTAATTGGATGCAACGGTGGAGACCAGAGAGTGAAGATCTGAGGTCAGTTGCGGGTCTGTGGCCATTAATATTATTGCCGGAGCTGGGCGCCTCTGTCTAGACAAACAGATTTCGTTGAGTGAGCTCTAAGAGCTAGATGCTGCCGTATAAAGTACAGAACACATACAGAGTGTCAATATGCTGTACTGATGGATCAAAGGAAGCTCTGATGTGGCTTTGAGCTGTCGATCGGAGAAGAAAACTGTCAGGGTAGCTTTCAATGCCGTAGAGGACTGAACAGGAAGAACGGAGCTAACCAAAAAAAACCTAAACAGAAAGGAAAATTGAAACAGTAAGGCTAGATGGCTGTTTGAAGCAGTGGTCGGAAGCTCACTTTCGTTGGGGTTGACTTCTCCACTCTTGTTCTGTTGAAGACAGGTTATATTTATTCCATTATATTCGTTCTTTATTATTTATTTAATTAATTCAAGAAATTGATGCAAGTTGAGAATGAAAATGTCACGACGTAAGATGGCCTTCGAAACTGTATCCAACTCTACAACTGAAGTATTGATTTTCTGATTTCACTATTCACAAGACGGAAGACTGCAGGGTTAAGCCACTTGGCACATAGCGCTCCCAGCAACTCCATAGGATTGGCTCCACTTCTCTAACAATCTAGTTCCAGCCTTTCGAAACACTGACCCTTTTTCTGATTCTCTCCCAACCTTCTTTCCTCCAGACAGAAGGTGCCCCGGTTGCCTTTTCATATGCGCGCCCGACTTTGAGGAGCGTGTGCTCGTCCCACCGACGGGCGACGAATTCGATGCCAAAACTAAGTTGAGAAATAGATGGCTGGGTAAAAATGAAGCGGATCGAGGTAGATAGATGGGGGCACTAACGGCATGTTCTCCAGCGGATATACATCTGCCATTGCCTTCATCAATTGAAGTGCGCGTAGACACAGTATATGAAACGAGACTTACATTCATCCTCGATTTTCCTTATAGTATTCTCATCCTGAGTCCACCACCCAGCCGGCACTGTCAGACCAGGTAAGTTGAACGCGGCCGTCATACCGCTGATCTTGCCTCCTCCCTTCAGTCCCTTACCCGGATGCCAGAGACCAACGAGGGCGGTTAGGTTTTGTTCATCCATCGCGCGTTGCGGGGTAAGCAATTCTAATGCACTGGAGATGAAAGGCAGGTACGTGCTGTTCAGCGGTTGAGCTGTAGAGGTGTTTGACCAGACCTCGAACCTGGCAAGTTTTCATGACAGGTCAAGAATGGGGGCCAGAGAGGGAAGAAAGTAACTTAGGGCCTACAAGTACTGGCATCCATCGTGCCCCTGAGGTCTTTCTTCAGCGTGTGACTTAACAAAATCCAGCAAGTCCGGTGTCGAGCGCACACCGTTCGGAGAGTAAAGGAGTGAAGTAAGAAAGTCGTCCATTCCTTTTCTGCCGAAGTACCTTGACATGCCCTGAAGGGAGGAGGAAATAGTAAGAAAGAACCCTAAAAGATAGAACGAGAAAGGGCGTGGTGACATGACACACATTCATCGCCTCTTGAGCTGCAGGCGTTTCCTGCCATTCAGTGTACAGTGTGATGTTGTAAGGGAACGGGTCAATAATCACAGCGCCAGCAGCTTTTAGCTACAAAAAAAAAGGAAGTCAGAGTTGTGCTCTCACTTCAGCACTCTGAAGATAAACAACAAAGCACACTCACCCTGTCAAGCGCACCATCTAGCGCGTTGAGCGCAACCTGACTTGTGTCACTCATATTGACAAACCCCTCTCTGAGTACTCCAATCCTCCTTCCTTTCAAGTATCCGTCATACTCCAACCCCTCTAAGTAATCTCTTTCCATCCCATCTGGCTGCTCCATCGTAGCGATATCTAGGGGGTCTGGACCAGCGACGACGCTCAGGGCGATAGCAGCTTCGCGCACGCTCTTAACCATCGGCCCAGGTGTATCCCTCGTCGGTCCAAGAGGAATGATTCCGGCGCGAGAGACAAGACCGGTGGTTGGACGCAGGCCGACAATGTTGTTCCTGTTCGACGGCTGCGTTGAGCTGTCAGAGAAAGTTCGAGCAGCAAGAGGGGTGGAATTGAAGAGAGAGGAAAACCTACGCAGGAGATTGACCATCCTGTTTCAGAACCGAATGTGATTGGAGCGAGAGACAAGAAAGCGGCCACTCCTGAACCGCCTGAAGAGCCGCAAACGTTGCCATCTGATTGGGAAGGTTGTGGGTGTCAAAGCTGGAGTAGATAATAAAGAACGAGAATATTCACATACATTCATGGAATGGTGACAACGTCTGACCGTTTCGGGGACTCCATCCCCACGAGAGATCGATGTAATCTGTGCTGTTCTCAGCAACGGGCTTTCGACCACAATTAGCAAAGACCTGGGCATCAAGATTCACGAGCAGGTTAGGTACAAGGAATCAGGAAGATAGTAGCAAACGAACTCGCATCCATATTTGTTCTCCCCAAGACGACAGCACCCGCTTCTTCGAGGCGTGTGGTGAGAGTCGCGCTTCTGCGAGGTTGGGCGCCAACGAGGGAGAAGGAGCCTGCTGTAGAATTGACCTGGGGATCAGACTGCACAATGTTACTAGAAGAAACAATCGTATCAGAACCAAGTCTATTCGTCAGAAGTGTGTCTTACTTACTCCTTCAGTAGCACTGGAATCCCCCACAGCAATCCCAGCTTCTCCTCTGCCTCAATAGACTCTTCCCTGGCTCTCATCCTGACGAGGTCCCTTTCATGAGCCTGTGCATTAGAAGCCGGGTTGAATTCGATGATGGAATGCAAGTGGGAGACTGAATCTGCGCGTTTCCTGTAGGCCTAAGCGAAGCGAGGGCTCATAGATCAGCGACCTGCTTCAAATAAAATCTAATGAAAGCCACTTACAGCAACCAGATCCTGAGCAGTAAATAGAGAGCTTCTTAGTCCCTGTTGCAGTTCCTCTACGGAAGCATGGTTCAAGTCCGGGAGAGCCCTAAGCTGCTGAGCGACGGACTGCTGAGAGGTCGACTGAGCCATATATGTCGGACTAGCTCCAGCCAGAGGAAGGCCCACTGCTGTTGCTACTATTCCTAGTAAGAGACAGAGACAAGGAACGACCATCCTTGGGTCTGGATTTTCACCGTTCGAAGACACTCGCTGTTATTTGTTGTGTTCGTGTGATATTCGCTTCGTTTCTGACCATTTTTCAGATTACATTATTACTACACAAAACGGATACAGTAAACGGGTATGACAGCAATACAATCCAACTCTCTACCTTGACTCGACTGAGTTCTTCTGATCACACGATTCCATTGAACACTTGATCAAAGGTTAGAACCCAAGTAGCCCTGGCCAGTCGTGGTTAAGCTACGTATCTCTTAATTTCCACCCCTATCCGACAATGACCCATGAAGGTGCCGCGAAGCGAGGTTCTGAATGAGAAACCTTCAAAGCGCGACAGAACCACTATGATGGGCGATCACTGAGCCGTATTTGATTCAGCTACTCATCTCTGTTACATTTATTGAGTTCTGTGTTGATTAAGGGCCAAGGGTGTGTGTCAGGGTTAGCAAACGGAGGAACTCAGCAAGGAAGCGGGAGTTCCAAAGAAACTACCTTCATTTCAATGTTCTGCTAGGAAGCTTTCCCATATTTGATCCCCATCTTATCGGGTCACTGATACTGAGCGTTATTATTATAGGCATATTTAAGTTCCTTGCAGGTAAAAATCCTGATCGAGAACAAGGATCGTCCTTTGCCACTAATGAAAAAACATAGGCAGTGAAGATACTCGCGAACTGCATCTGGCTCCCAGCTCTCTGGAAGACTATCCCTCCGGGAAGGTAAGTGCTCTCTTTTGCCTTTCGATTCTTATTCCATCTCTTAACTCACAACTGCGTACGTAAAGTCCTCAAACAGCAATGGACTCTGTACCATCCCTCCCCTTCCCTTCCAAGACGACACTCCCTCACTCGATATCGACAGCGTCAGAACTCCGGCGTCTCGCACGGTTCTCCAGCTACAGAGACGATGAGGATCTAGAACTCGACAAGAAAAAGGAATTAGAGGCAGCAGTAGATTCAGTAGAGAGACTCCAGCACCCACGACATAGTTCAGCACCGGCGGTTCCAGAGCATGAAAAACATATTCGGATGACCACTCAAACCCACTTCATCCCAGCGTTCATCACTCCTCAACCACATGACCAAGCTCTTCACGAGAAGCACGTTCCGTGGGTGCCCGAGAAGTTTCGAGGTGCTGAATGGCTCTCCCTGCTGTACGATTTGATTCGTGAGTGTCTTTTGCTCCCCTTCTCCTGGGTGTGGCGTGTTGTTCCCTCTTGCCTCTTGAAGACGGGACTAAATATTTCTTGCTCATTATCTACACGTTGATGTAGTTGTTGCGGTGCTCGTGGTAGGTTTCTGAGCTTTCGACACTTTGCTACCCCGTGGTTTACCTTTACCCCTTCTTCTCGTGCAGGTCTTTGGTGAAGGACACGAACTGACTTCTTCAACCGCCATCGTCTCCTACCTCTCCTTCTTCATCGTCATTTGGTGGATCTGGGCCTCCCAAGTCTTCTACGACGTCCGACACCAAACCGAAGACACGTACCACCGCGTAATGAAGATGTTGCAGCTTCTGCTGATTGGGCTCGTCGGTGCGGGATGTGCGGGATGGGACCTGTCTATATTGCAAGTGAATAAGTACCTTTCTGATGGGGTCACCCTCAATGTCAGCTCGGAGGCGGCGGCAGGATTAGCAGCACAAGAGTCTTTCAAGGTATCCATCTTTGCTTACGCAGCAACAAGGTTGCTGCTGGCGTTCGAGTATTGGGTTGCACTATGGAATGGGAGAAAAGTCAAGAGGAACATTACGTCTGTCGCGGTAATTGCGACCGCTACGACTGTCTCGGCGGTATTGTGCTTTGTGGGCGCCGGTCTAATGCCTTCTTCACTTGGGCGTTAGTATCTCAGTTTGCCGCCATTATGATTCTGATTATCGATAATGAACACTGATCAATTCTCGTGCTCACTAGCCATTCTGGGGAAGATCATCCTGTTGTACTTGAGTCTGGGAATCGAACTTGCAGCTGAGTTCGGAATCATGTTTTTGAAGAGCTATGTGGGTCCTTCTGAAAGAAGAGCTACGTCCATCTTTTATAAGCTGATCATGTTCTTCTTCAGATAATTCCTCCCTCATCTGCCGTAGCCATGCGAATCGCTGCATTTACTCTGGTGGTGATGGGCGAAGGCGTGAACGCGATGCTCAGTACGTCGCGTTGAGTCTATAATCCAAGAAAATGATCTGAAAACAACGTCACTGTCTCCTTTCCCAGAATCTTTTTCTATCTCTTTGTCATCCTTTGGATCAAGCGACGGAGCAATCTACGTCCAATCACTCTGTACTCTAGTATGTGTATTCTTCTTGTGCTCGTTTCTTTTCTCAGGTATGTCATCTTTGCTCTTGCTCTTTTTGACACGACGATATTGTACTCAATTTACATCTGCTTATAGGTTTCAGTGCGGAGCACTTCGTGGGCAAACGCCGCCAAGTCATCTGGTGTTGTTTACACTTTCCTCTCCACTTCACCTGTATGTTGTGGATGTGGGGCGCTCGAGTATGTACCCCTCATTTACTCCTCAAATATTTACTCTTTAATAATCCTACCCCTCACTCAACATCAGAACAACATCACCGCCCTTTCGTACATCTCCGCCGTGAACGAGATCGAGGGCCAGGTCTTCTTCGCTGCAGAGGGCCTGGCAAATGGCACCTTTCCTCCAGTTGGTTTTGACAACTACGGTTTCGGAATCAAACTTGCTCGGTTGAACAGTCCTGTTACCTGGCCTGAAGAAGTGCAGATTCTCAACAACTCGATTTATGATCCTCACGACAACAGTGAGTTTGTGTTCCTATATAAACCCTTCTTGCCCCGTTGTTGATCATTGATTTTGTCACCTTGACTTACACAGCTGATGTTGTGATTGCTGGTGGTCAATATATCATCGTACATCTTGTTTCTCGCCAACATCTCCGCGTTGACTCCGAAGCTGACTTGCCTTGCACATCTCTTTTTCACTACTCTCAGTCCGTTTTCCTCGAGGGCGCCACGACTTATAAAGTCGACGTCGAAGACCCCGAGATTCAGATCATGGTTGCAGAGATTGAGAATTTCAACACAACACTTATCCAAGACGAGGCAGAGCGGCTCATTGTCGAAGAGGAGTTTTATGCGCTTTGTTACCAACTTGGGGAGTTACTCATTATCTCCGCAGGGAGTGGAACGACATGGGTGCTACCCACCTCTGTATGTTGAGCTCCACTTTGAATATTGAGAACCAAGACTGGAACTAACGCTGCAGCGTTTTCTACTCAAGGGTATCCTCCTCATTCTGATCGCCGCCATCAACGTCGTGCGATACGAATCATCACACTGGACTGCTTGGGCTCACGAGCTGGCTTGTCTAATTTCTGGTCTTGCTCTTGCGTTTCTAGGGTTCTTAAACGGGTATGGGAAGGAGTATCTGACGAGTGACGTGTGGAATTTGTTGAATGGGAATATGCTACTGCCGACTGTCACGCTCGTTTGGTTCGTAGTCTGGCTACTGCAGATTGTAAGTATCCTTTGAGAATTATCTCTACTCAGACGATAAGCACACTGTTCCACTGACACGCCTTGTTTCGGGTTGTAGGCCGTTCCATCACTTCACCGCAAACGCCTTGGCCAACCGTTGATCCTTCACGATAAGCATTCATGCCTGAAGTAGCCTCCAGAAAGAACCAAGGTGTCAGTCTGTGTTGTATTTCTATATCCTCGTTATTTATCTGTACGGTTTTCTGGGTTTTGTGTTTACTTATGACGACCCTGCAGGGTATAATCATCTGTTCAATTAGTGGAAACTTTCGGAAGTTTTTGGCTGGCTAACGCTGATATCAAAGAAGATTCGTCATGGTATGAGCAAGAAAGGTATCCAAGAAGTTTCGTAACAGAAGTGACCGGAGAGTATCACTTCAGGCGTAAAAAAACACATTGTTCGTTATAATCACGGAGATCACATGCAACCATCATTCATGAGAATAATTAACCTCAGCTATTGGTGGTATATGCTTCCTTGGCTTCTTTGACTCCTTGGTCAAAGCCGTGGCCGTACTCCCAGACGTATTTGGAGTCTCCAAACTCAGCAACGTGGGCTTGTGATCTGAGATATTTCCATCTGTAATAACGCAGAGCTTAACAACCGATTGCTTTTCTGAAGAGGAGAAAAAGAAGAACGGGCGAACCTTCCAACGTATCCCAACTCAGACGCTGCTTGTCCAGCGATCGTCGAAGCAAGGAAAGCAGCAGCATCTTCCCATCCTTGAATATATCCCTTCTCGAATCTATCGTGCTCCATCTTCTCACCAGGAGATGTCGAAGACCAATAGTTACTGTGCGATTCTGTAAAACAATACAAGTCAGCATCAGTAGCTTTCTCCCACACAACTAAAGTGTTCTCACTCACCGACTGCCTTCTTGCATGAATCAGCGCCCTCTTTTTTCAACAATTCAGTTCTACTGCTTGAATTCCTTTTGGTTCCCAAGAACAAATGGAAAATTTCTGCCTGGCACGCATCTCTGAAATCCCAGCCCGCGTCCCATCCAGCTTCTTTCTTGTATGTCCAGAAGAACCAACCTCCGCACGTCTTCTCAAATACATCCTGATTTGGCCGAAATTTTTAAAGATGGTCAGAAAAGGTGTAAAAATTAAAGAAGATGTACTCAGGAGACAAACCAGTTGAGCGCGAACCCATTCCCTCTCCAACGCGTCCTTCTCCCCCCCTTCTTTACCACCGAAGCTTTGTGGATTGAGCGCACCGCTCCACTCACCAACAATTAGGCAGCCTTTCGTCTTCTCTGACGCCTGGATGAACTCGTTCGACGCCGTGAGTGCAGCAGCGAGCTGTGAGGACGACTGGGATGCGTCGTGGGGTGTGAAGCAGCGGTAGACGTGTGTGTCGATGATGGTGAAGTCGGTCCTACTAGACGCCCATGAGGCTGCATGATCGAGTAACCAGGAATCACCGATGATGCTTTCGCAAATGACCGATGGAAATATGTCAGCCTCAGACCATCAAACGCAGCAGAATTTGATGGAAACTGTCTCACTCACAGAGGGAAATCCTCACCAACGACCTCTCTGATCGCCTCAATTGTCTTCTCATTCCATTTGAACAGTTTATCATCCATCTGAGGTTCGTTCAACAGCTCCAACCCGACAACATTTTCGTACCCCGCGATCTTGCTCGCGACGAGCTTGAGGATCGCGGTCGACTGGGACTGGTTGAAAGAGCCAGAGAAGAGGCGAGAGGGGCCTTGGACAGCGGAGTGTGCTTGAGGGTTCTGACCTCCGACGGCGGCGTGCTGAAAGCGAAGCGCGGCGCGTTAGAAACGACACCGATGCAAAACAGGAAGGCAAAGAGGCTTACGAAATCGATGAGGACGCCGATTCCTTTTTCTCCGGCTTTGATAATGGTTTTGTCGATTCGATCCCAAGCGCCAGAGAAGACGTCAGCGTATTTCTCGAAATCGGTTCCTTTGAGGATGGATGGGTCGAGGCCGACGCAGTGGTAGTATCCGATCTGAAAAGAAAAAGAGTATCCAAAGAGGTTAGCGACTTAAGTAGGATGATGGCGGGTACGGATAAAGGAGCGAGAGCCCGCGATGTCGATATGGTTTAAAGCTGAGAGCGCACGAGGCGGAAGAAGGAATAAAACGTTCACAAACTGTTCCTGAAAGATAACCTGATGTTATTCTTTACACAGTTCTTCAATACCCAGAAGCACCAGTGACTTCGAAAGTTAAACGACTCTTTCGCTCGCCAACGGGGCAGGCAAGCCTTCTTTTACACAGCAGAGCGAACAAAGAGAAACGGTTCTCACAGGAAGTCGGACCGTATTGATGCCTCTTTCAACCAAATAGTCAAAGTCCTTGTCGGGATCAATCCAGGAGTCCCAGTGTTTCTCAAACATGGCTTTGGCGTTAGGATCATTCTGAACGATATCCAAGTCTGCTGGGTCTTCACCTGGTGTGTTAGTAAAAGTGCTGTGACAGATCCATTCTATTGAAAAAGATATAGAGGCTGTATCAGTGGCTGGGAAGGGTCAACCAGGGAGATGTTTCGTGGTTTCGGTGGATGGATCCTCTCATCATGACGACGCGGTCGTTGAACGTACTTTCTTGGACAAAAAGAGCTCCTACAAGCAGCCAGACAGGGATCAGGCTATCAGAATAAGTTCCATGTCCTAATGTGTATACAAGTTACGGACCTAAGTTTACTCCTCTCTGTTTTCTGTATCTGTAGACGGTCGCAGGATTGATCACCAGCGAGACTGGCTCTTTGGAGCCGTCGTCCTTGGTCTTAAGGCCTTGGAATTTCTGTGCAAGCTTCTCGAACATGGCGGGATGAGATTGAGCTTGGAGTTTGGGCAGTTTGACTGTCTGGAGCTGAGAATCGCTCACCTTGACGACGAAGGAAGAAGCACAAGCAAGAGGCCAGTTTGAAACGCCACCGGGGAAGCTCGAAACTTCACGGACCCTGCGACGATAAATCATTCATCTTGTCTTGACAGTAAGTATGGATATGGACTCCTCTAATCCTTTGCATATCACAGTACCAGAAACGGTCCACTCCCATCAGAGCAAGCTGGACTGATTGGGAAACTGATGTTAAAATATAGACCTTTTAATCTCGGAAATACACCCCCAAAAATACACTTCTTGCTTTGCGAGCTGACGTTGCATAAGCGGTAATGCATATACAAGCTCTAAGTTGCGAAAAAAAGGATGTTCTACGGAGACGCTGCCCAGCGCAATTTTGATTTCAGATTGAGATGTTTAGTAGACCTGTAAAGGTGCATGTCAGCACTGCTGCTTCAAAAAAAGAGACACAGACAAGAAGAAGAAACTCACCTCCAAAACGTATCTCTCCTCTTCCTTCCACTCCTCAACCCTTCCTTCAGCGACCTTCCTCTCGTAAGAGTTCTTACCCTTCATCAGAGATCCAACGATAGCCTCGAATACATCTGGAACAGGCCAGGTAGGGCCACAGAGGTAAAAGCAGCCCTTCTCTTCCCCATCCAACATCTCACTCAATACTTCACCGTCCTTAAGCATCAAGTGTTGGATGTAGTTCTTGGCTTTTCCATCTCTGGAGAAGGCGAGCCCGATCTTGGTGATAATGCCATCGGCGACGTAGGCCTCGAGCTCTTCGCCGTAGAGGTACTCCATCGCTCTGTATCGAGCACCGAAGTAGTAGTACATTGGACCGATGGCTTTGCCCTGGGCCTTCTCCCATGCACGGTGTTGAATGAAGGCACGGAAGGGGGCAGCACCTGTTCCGAGACCAGCCATGATAATAGGTTGAAGAGATGATGAGGGTAGCTTCATGACGGATGGCTTGATAGAGACAGTAACGTTTTGGCCTGGGACGAGACCAGCGAGATAACGGGTACATTGACCGTAACGAATAGATCCTTAAAGAAAAATAGCAAAAAAAAACTCAGTTACACGGTCTAGAAAGGTTGCAGGATGCTACACAGAAGACGCTTACCATCATCCTTCTTCCAATCAACAGTGACAACCAACAAGTCAACCTGCTCTCCAACGACAACCTGAGCCGAGGAGATCGAATAATGTCTCTCCTTAATCTCTCCAACCTGTTCCGCCAGATCAACCAAGTTCGGTCTGGCGCTTGGGAACCTCTTGAGCACGTCAACGAAGGTAACAAACTCTACCTCAGCCATCTTCTTAAAAGTGCTAGATCCTGCAGCATCGGAAATGAACCTGAGAGCCTTAGCGTCATCAATAGACGTCGCAACGGTGGAGAGGAATGCGTAGAACTGCTTGCCCGGACGACCAAAGACGTCGATGTTCTGCTCAAAGAACTGCTGTGCGGTTCTAGTCTCTGCACTGCCGTTGGCAAGAGGGATGGTGAGCAGCGTATCGGGAGAGGCGCCGTACCAGTTCAGGAAGTCGGTGACCTCGGCAGCATCGTTCCAGCCGTGAACACCCAAGGCTTCTCCGACAGCGTATGTCAAGCCGGTACCCTTGGTGGAGAGGGAAAGGTGGAAAACATTTCGGTCATATGATTTGGGGGTGAGCCTGCGAAGCTCGGAGACCGTTGCGAGGTAGGTCTTGACGGGGACGGAAGGCGCGAGGGTGGAGATAGTAGTCGAAGTCTCTGGCGAGGAAGCGAAGGCCTCAGAGAAGATGAAGTGTTGAGCTGCAACTTCCCATCCAGAAACGTTATCAGCATGTGAGACAGCAGTTTCCTTGACGGAACCCCAGGCTGGAATGACGTCGAATTCCAATCCTTCACTTCTCTTGTCCTCGCCCTCAACAGTTTCTGTCTCAACGGTGACCTCGTGGAATTTGCTCTCGACGTCTCTGACGATATCATCTCCAACGACAGCTTTTAACAGCGGCATGAACTTTTCAGCAATTGGTGAACCAACTGGAAGGCCGAAGTAGAGGATAAGGAAGGCAACGAGACCAGCGCCGACTTTATTGCTCTCTAGAGCGAACACCCTCGCATTCTTCTCAGCCAAGACAGCTTTATCGAACGCCGTCAACAGTTCAACAGAGACATTGTGCAAAATGATATTTCCTCCAGTCTTGAGGGATTTGAATGCGTCTGATGTGGACTTTACGAGCTCGGCAGCGGAGACGTAGACCAGGTCGTTGGCACCGTCAAAGAGTGGGGTTTCGTCCGCTGCTTTAGCAGACGATAGGGACAAGACGGTGGAGTTGACTTCCACGGGGATGGTGGATGTCCTGGTGGACAATCTCGTGAAGAGGTTCTTAGAGGGCAAGAAAGTGGCCGCAATCTGCTGCTTGATAGCGACCTCTCCGACGGGGGTAAAGAAGACAGCTTTCTTGGCTGATGGAGGTGGTGTCGAGAGAGTAGTGAAGTACTCAATCTCAGCTGGAGACGTGATGAACTTAACAGAGCCCTTGCTGGTGCTGGAGGTAGCGATGCCGTTGAACAAGGTCGAGACGAGGCCATAGATTTCGGGCTCTATGACAATGAGGTCTTCAGATCCTTTTGGAATAACAGATGCAAGATCGACTGAGTTGGTAAAGGAGTTGATTTTGATGTGGGCTTTGCTATTAGCCTTGAGCAAAGAGTTCTCAACCACAACCGGGAGACCGCTTGGGGTAGAGCCGCCGGCGATGTATTCGAACGCGGGTGCGGCAGACGCTGCAGCAACAGAGGAGGAGATCTCGTTGGCAGAGGTGAGAGAGGTGACGAAGTGGATGGAGTGGCCTGCTGCGGAAGCAATGGCAGCGCCGTTGGTGAGGATGGAAGCGGCGTTTGTGCTAACAGTAGCAGTAAAGGTGGAAGTTGGGACCAAAGAAAGGAACTGAAGACCACCAGTTGAGGAGGAAGAGGTTGATGGGAGGACGGTGATAACGACCCTGGTATAAACAAATACAAGAACACATGAGTAAACAAGGTCAAGCGGCGCAACTGACAAGCAAAATGATCAAGACTGACCTCTTTCCACCGGCCTTGATGCTTCTAAGCACTGGCAAGAATAAATTGACAGTTTCTTCACCAAGAACGACACTGACGACTCCTTCAGCATCATCCCCAGCCTCGTTCAAATATCCTAACAAGCTGGAGCCAGCTCCGGACCGACTTTGAAGTCTCCAAACGGACTCAGACGCCTCCAAAGCTGGGAAGCCAGCAAGAACAGCAGTGTCAAAGATGACCTGCAGTGCTACACCTGGGAAGGCGGCGAGGGTTTCGAGTGGGGTGCGGAGAGTTGGACTGGCGACGCCCGCTTTGGAGGAAAAACCCTTGACGGAAGGAGATGGAGAGCTGGATGGGGATGGATAAACCGTCGAAGATGGAGAAGGAACGATAGAAGCCATGATTTCTATTTAAACAATACGTGGGAGAAGGCCCGAGACTTGGTCAATATGCGCTGTAAAAAATCAATTCGAAGTGGATAGAGACGTACCAAACCTCTGCTATAGATTGAGAACCTGTTGAGCTTTCTTTTTATAATACTTCCAACCAAATAGGTCAGTGCTAGTTTGAAGGGAAGCTGGGCATTTTTTTGGTGAGTCTGGCCTGCAGAGCCAATTTGGAATTGGCTGGAGAAAATCGCACCATCGACGCCACATCCCCCCCGGAGGAGAGACCATTGTGTCGCCATCAGACGTAAGAGCATCTCGTCTTCATTTTGGCTGCCAACCACATCTCGACTAAACACCTACATTTCTAACTACTATCAAATATACAATGGGACTTCGATTGGGAGACATCGCACCAGACTTCAAGGCTGATACCACTGACGGTCAGTATAGTTATAAAGAACCAAACCCCGGATGTGCTGGCCCTCTTATTCTGATGACTCTTCTCTCCGTTCTACAGGCCCAATCCAGTTCTCTGAATGGGCAAAGGACTCTTGGGTGAGTAGTTCGCGTTGTCTACCACGAAGATTTGAGACTTGTAGCTAATTTGTGTGCCAACGTTCTTCCGTAGGGTATCATCTTCTCCCACCCAGACGACTTCACCCCTGTCTGCACCACCGAACTAGGTGAAGTTGCTCGTCTCCAGCCAGAGTTCGACAAAAGAGGAGTCAAAGGTACGTCTGTTTCTGGTTCGGTAGACTGGAACCTTTCGCGCCAGCGAACCCAATCTCACCCAACACTTTTGCTTGGTTCCTCGTACAGTCATCGGCCTCTCTGCCAACGACTTGGGTTCCCACGAGGCCTGGAAGAAGGACATCACTACTGCTGCCGCCACTTTGGGTAAAGAGGAGACCATCGTCAAGTTCCCCATCATCGCCGACAAGTCTAGAGAAGTCGCCCGACTCTACGAGTAAGCTCTATTTTCCACTTTCCCAACTTCGCTTAGTCTTTTGCTCTGCGCATTTTAGAGTTTTTTGCCAGATGTCTGATTGCTTGTATTTATTCTTCTCTAAATCTGCGATCGATCCTCATTTGAATTGGATGGCGTGGCGTGCTCTACCTTCGTCCTTCCAATGGTGTTGTCTCATTTAGCATGCTCGATGCTTTGGACCCAACCAACGTCGATGCTGTCGGTATTCCGTTCACTGTCAGGTAAGTACTCTATTATCCCTCCATATTTCCCAAATCTGACCTTTTTTGTCCGTTGTACGTAGAACCGTCTTTGTCTTCGACCCGAAGAGAGTCATCAGACTCACCCTCTCCTACCCAGCTTCAACTGGTAGACACTTCGGTGAGATCATCAGAGTGGTACGTCCAGCCATCTACACCTCACCCTGGTTCACATCCCATTTCTGACACATCGATCGTTTATCACAGATTGACTCTTTGCAACTCGGTGACAAGCACAGAATCACCACTCCAGGTATGTTTGACTTTCCACGATCTTCGTGAGAAGACTTGATTGACTGATCTTTCGTTCTCGAATTTAGTCAACTGGCAGAAGGGTGACAACGTCATTATCCACCCATCCGTCAAGTCTGGCGAGGAGGCGGAGAAGCTCTTCCCTGGCCACGAGACTGTCTTGCCATATCTTAGACTGGCGAAGTCTCCATTCTAAGCTATCAAGCAGCATTGGGACTCGGTCCCCGCGGCGAGCAATTACGGAGCAGGAACTTGAAGTTTGCTTCGGAGAGTTAGCTTAGCTGAAAAAAGAAACAAGTTGTAATTAGTTTTGATATGTTTATGGATACGTTTGATTTTGCGAATGATTCTTCGTAGCTAAACAGTGTCAATAGAAGTACACTTGTTTTCATCAAGAAAAAGTAACAACACCTCTATGAATTCACATCCTGACTCACTCCAGACAGGCACTTTACATTTGACAACACCTTCAAGAAGTTCCAAGGAGATGTAGTGGCCAAGTTGTAACCTCCACTCAAGTCGCCTCGTCTTGCTTGATGATACAAACGATCGACTCGACGTGCTGGGTTCGTATACTTTTATGGCCCACTGAGGTAGTAATGCAAACAGTGGGATTCCAAAGAACCTCAGATTCATATCAAATAAGAGTAAAGTCACGAGAGAAAATTGCACGAAAGTCGTTGGGATGCTCTGCGCGTCGCAAATCTGGCAAACCCCATTTAGGCATCATGAAAGCAACTTAAATTCAAACTCTCATACAACTACCATCTTGTCCCAACTGAGCACCACTAGCTATTCTGATAGGCATGAGGTCGTGCGAGGCGTTGTTAGAGAACCCCTCGATGTGCATGTGAACTTCAAGATCATACTGCAACGGGAAGGAGTCAAAAGAACGAAGAAACATAACGACAATCAGAACGCTTCAGATATAACAAAAAATAAAAAAGAGCTACGCACATGACACGCCAACTTCAACGGCCCAGCTTCAAAACTCGGATTCACCATGTCGCCAAACAGCATCTCGGTCACGATAGTGATCTCACACCCCCATTTATCCTCCCCTTCGAACCGAATCAAATTAGGAGTCCCATACCACACACGATAAGCCGCGTCATCACAGATATTCTTGCCAATCTCCTCGGTCGACGTCTCACCATGGCCATCTGATCCGTTGATGCCAGTGTACTTGGTGACATGTCGACGAAGACGGATTTGATATTTGCTTGGAGAAGGCGGCTGTAGTTTGTGCTTGTCAGCAGAAGGGGCCAGTGTGAGGATTGTTGCGTAGACGGGGATGAAGACGTTGCGAGGGTAGATATCCAGCTGGGGAATGTAAGTTGTGATGATCGTTCGACCTCGCTTCCCAAATACTCCAAAATGCAGCTTTTCTGAGTGCTGGTACTGCCCCCAAGGTGGCCCAGATGGAATTGGGGGCGGAAAGGACGGGAGTGATGGGAGATGGGGCTGAACTATTATTGGTGGACAAGAGATCAAATATTCTTGAGGCGGGAGATAGTTGAGGTAAATTTCCTTTCGTTCATCTGACTTGAAGAACTCCTTCCTCTTCCCATGGAACTTCAGTGTATCTAAAGTGAACGGCGTTGAGAATGTTTTCCCAAACTGCAAAGCGCAAGAAAAGGGAAAGAATTGACTCACAGTGATTTCCAGTATCCGACGACATTGGAGTATTATGGAGAGAAGGAGGCCACGTTGGATACTGTTCTTGAAGTGATGGGATTATGAATGAGAACGGTTGACGTATTTGAGGAGGAGCAGCTGCATTTGTTGATTTTTCATCAAAATACAGGGGTTGCGGTCCTGGGCCTTGATTTGAGTTCCACAAAAGCTGTTCGACGACACTGCAAAGATGAATGTGTCAGTCAGAAGAAGATCAGGGGGATATGAAGTGGCGATAGTAGTACTAGAACTCGTTATGAACCGGACGCTGTTCTGTTCGTGGGACCCTAGGTGAAGACCAAGATGGATGAGTAGGGATGAGGTAATACGAATATCATGAAAGAGCAGGTTGGAGCTCACATGGTAGTGATTCCATTCACTGTTTGAGGCGTGTAGGTCGTGACCGTCTTGTAAAATGTCTAAGTGCAATCAAGTCAACAACATGAACTCTGCCTTAGCAGGTCTAGAAGGGCAAATAACAAAAAGACGAGTTTACCTGTCTAGCCTCGAGCTTCACAGTGAGCTGCTCAATCTTTGTCCTCCCGTCCAGAATTACAGCACCTCTCAGGATAGAACCAGCTGTGATGTCCTCCCCAGGCCCCATGAGCTGTCCGTAAGCATTCTCGACCGTCATCGGAAGAGGTTCATTGTCATCCTTGTGAGAGTGAATGCCAAGGAATCCCATCTTGAGGGCTTTGTTTACTATTTGGGAGGGAGTGGCGGTGCGAGCTGGCGACCGCTTCAGCTCTGAGGGCAAAGTAGCCGACAGTCAACAATGTATCTTTCACAGAGATTTAACAGAACTTGAGCTTACCTTAAATATATTTTGGAGAACTGGGACGGTGGTTGAGGGCTAAATAACTGAGGGCTTGAGTCAAAGAGAAGCTGATTGATTGCTCGCGGTCGACCTGAAAGATGTGCGACACAAGCGACGAGACCAGGTTGAACCTGACGGTATATTATACTCTCTACAAGCAGCCTTGCGAGTATTGGAAAATGTACAACCAAACGCTGTTGATAAAAAAAAATGGCACAAGAAATAACCCTCTAGGCCAACATGATTCTCTGCCACTGACCCTGCTCAAGACGGTCGTGACTTCAAGAACGCCTCCAACTCAGCATCCAAATCGTCCTTTGCAGCTGGCTCCCTCCTCTCCCTTCCTCCTCTCCTATCGTCATAGTCTCTGTCCCTACCGCCGCCGTTCCATCTGTCGCCGCCTCTGCGATCAGGACTTCTGCTCCTATCTCTCGACCAGAACCCAGCACTACGTCCACCTCGATCTTTGCCTTCGTACCTTTCCCTCTGCTCGGACGGTGGCTTCCCAGCGTTTCTTCCGTGCTTGGCGTAGAACCTCGAATTTGACCCTCCACCTCGACCACGGTCACCACCGCGAGGGGGTTTCTTGTCGTCCGCCCTCGCCCTTCGGGCTCCGAGACTCATCCTCATTTCTTCGCTCTCTTCAATGTGTTCAGGCTTTGGTTCGAGGGTATCTTCGCCGTCATCGCCCATCGAGTCCATCGCGACAGTGTGCTTGGGCTTCTCCTTTGGCGCATGGCGGGAGCGGTGGGAGGATGGGATCGTACTAACGAGGCTTGGAGTTGAGTCGAGAACCGTCGATATCAGTGTCGTGGCCGGCCATAAGGAGAGAGGAATGAGATGGGTTGGGAATATGTGTGAGGCAGCTAGAGATTGACAGTACGTGTCAGAATTACTAGGGCGTCAAGAAGGAGTATGAATAATATAGAAAAATACTCGCGTGTGTTCAAATCAGCTTCCTTGACACCACTATTTTGCTTGACGTTTCCAACCCGCTCCAAAAGTCCCTTTTTCGCTTCAGCAGGCTCGTCAGCGACAGTTTCAAGCTCGCCTTCTCTGATCAACGCAACCAAACTCTCCAATGCATGTCTCGCACTGTGGAAGACCACAACACAGTTTGTATCGTTTATCCATTCGATACCGAGAGGCGCGTGGGGGGAGAAAGTACTAACGAAGAGTCGTCAGGCATACGACCGTCAGTACCGCAAGAAACTCGGATAGAGTGGAGCTATAGCTACCCACCCAATGTATTCAAATACTTTGTCAGTTGGTAGATGGACCAGTGGTGGACCAGAGAGGAAGATAGCGTTTGGTCGAATTGGGTTTTCCTCTGAGAGAAGAATGGATGCTGGTTCTTCGGTGGAGTCTGCAGAAATTTAAACACGAGTCAGCTTCCGGTTTTCATTGCTTCTCTATAAGGTCACCAAATTAGCAGCTTGCAGCTGGACTTACCATCTAACGCCAGCTCTTCCTCTTGCCCGTCGTCCTCGCCATCCCCTTCCTCTTCATCCCACCCTCTCATTCCACCAGACGCTTTCCTCCCCTTCGATTTCTTCTTCTGGGGTACCATATCGCTGTAGAGATAAACCTTGTTGGTTGAAAGACGGGCAAAGAGGTCGCCTGAACCTCCATTCGAGGTGGAAGCTCCTGCTGAGAGAGGCTGGTCGAGAGGATCGCGCTGCTCTTCTTCCTCTGTATCCATGCGTTCTGATTCCATTACAAAGCTTGATGGTAAGGAATTTGAAAGGAGATTACTGAACCGACGAGCCTAAGATGGAGAGTAATGAATTCGTCAATACTATTCTATGTCAGGAAAAAAAAAGCTTTTCGGCTAGAATGACCATCACTTACCAGAACTGGCTAATAGAATAGATTTGTAGAAGTCAGCAAAGTGTGAAGTTGGTGCCCTTTGAAAATTCTTGATTTTGCAGGCAATTGTGGTCGCTGGACAAACACCAGGGTTAGAAGCGTGATCGATAAGATATGGCTTTTTCAACTCTGAATTTAAGCAGCAGCAGGTTGTTTGAGAATATTTAACTGCATAGATGGAGCTCTCAATGTTTTCAAGTTTCTAGATATATACCCAGAGCTCATTGCCAAAGATCGCGAGCTGCACTACCCGACTGACCACTGAATTTCATCTCAATCTCATTGCGCATGCGCAACGAAGAGAAAGAGAAGATAACGGAGAGATCGGAGAGATGGAGAGAAACTAACTGATGCACTGCAGGAGCATAATTATGTATGATTGATCGGCACAATCTGAAGCATTGATCCGGCTGCCATTCACGACTGCCCTCGCTCACTTTTGGTAATAACAATACAAGAAGCCTCCGCACCTCAGGTGTTCGTCCATCGAGAAAAAGAACAACTGGAGTAAGGGAGATAGAAGATGTCCATCTTCAGAGATGTTCGGCCCGGAGTCGTTGACTGCGAAGGGGTCTGACTGAATTTGCGACACACAAAGCGCCAACACTCCATTCTGCTGTTTCAATTTAGCCCTTACTCAAGAAGTCTCATCGGCAGATATACAAACCCATTGGGGCGAATCTTGTTAACTGACAGCTTGCACTGTTGTTCTAACGAATTGTCGTCCAACTCAACCTAGTCGAAGGGGACCACCGCTCAGCGCGATCTTCCCACTGGCGCTCAACAGGTCAATCTTCTGCATCCCCAATTAACCGATCTGCACATCCCGGCCATAACGATTCAGCTTTACTAAAAACAGTGTATGGATTTCCCCATCAAATTTAGCTCGAATTGGCTTGATTGACGAGAAACTGACCATCCCCTCTTCCCTTGCAGGCTGACCGACAGAAGCAGGCTCTTCAAGTTTATTTTAGATTCCTGTGACCATCTGAGTAATTCACAGAGCCTAAAATGGCTCAAACTCTCCATCCAACCCTGCACCTCACCTCGATATCCTTCCTATCCGCAGCGAATACGCCAGTGTAAGCATACGCCCCCGCTCTCCCTTTGAAACCCGCTAGGAACCAGTTCCTATCGAATTTGGGCTCATATCTGATTCTCAAATTATATATTGTAGCTTTGTGAGGTCGTTTCTAGGCACAGACCTCCTCTCAGCACATTACCTGTCCTTCGCCGCGTTGGACTACGTGGATCAAGCTGTATTGGCGACAACTCCTGCTGTGGCTGGTAAAGAAGGTACGTCCATCTCCTAGCGTGTTTATTTTCCTTGTCATGAGTCAGTTTGAAGTGATGAATTGGATTAGAGGGCTAACGCACGACTATTCGTTTGACGGCAGGGTACTTGGGGTTGTTATTTGTGTTGGAGGACTCTGCAGTGTATGAACTTCTTGCATTCCTAAGTATCTTGTTGTTAGTGCTGAAGTGGTCCTCGCTCTTCCTCTTCGTACCAGATATGGCTATCGCCCGCCGTCCAACATCACCATCCTCCTCTCTTTCAGACTCACATCCTTGCCCATCAGAGATTCTGATGTCATCTCTGTACGTATTCTCCTCCTGTTAAGTAACGCGTCTTTTGTCCTATATCTCACTGCCGTCGTTGTCTTTAGATCTTCCATGCTCTCCACCTCTCGTATCTCTCAACCATCACAAACCCCTTTTTTGTACGGCCGACATCATCTAAAACTCTTTCAGAGGAATCAAGTGAAGTGTTGAACTCTCCGATACCGTTTGAGAAGAGTAAAAAGCTGGAGGCAAATATAGGGGAGATTGTGAAGTCGCTAGGTATTACTGCGTGATAGAAGTCCCGTTATAATAGATCTGAAGCTATACTACCATGTTGCTTTCACCTTGTGGTGAGCCACAAAAGAAATGACTCGAAATAACACGCTGCATCATGCCCTTCACCTGTGAACCGCCACTTTCTTAACTTTCTTATTATTTTCCAGCTCTCTCCAGCAGAGAAGCTACAACCTCAGCAACAATGGCTCCTCCGATCTTCTCCCTGCTGGATACGGATCTGTACAAGCTTACGATGCAGGCAGCTGTCTTGCATCATTTCCCAGAGAGCTTGGTCGAATAGTGGGTTTCGGTTTCCAAGTGCTTCTCTTCTTTTGGTCAAGTTGACCAGTTTCGTCCTCCTACTCTGCTTGTTATATTTAGCAAATTCACCAACAGATCTCCGAACATGAAGTTCTCAAAGACGTCGTTTGATTGGTTCCAAGAAAGAGTGTTTGGTGAGCAAGCTTGGCTTCATCCTGCTTCCCAAACACTCCTCTGAGAAGCGACGCACTTTGCTGTTCCTATCTAGCCCTATCGACAGTGTCTTTAACACCTGACGAACTCATCTACCTCCAAACAACCTGCTCTTTCTTCACTCAGGCCTACCTTACCTTCTTATCAAACCTGAAACTCGACCCTGCGAATCAGGTTGTCTTAGAATTCAAACCGGTCGAGGAAGTTGAAATTGGTGGATGTGAAGGGTTGGAATGGATCGGTGATGTCGAAATCACCGTCAAGGGGCTTTGGAAGGAAGTCATTTTGTACGAGGTCAGTCCTTGTCGTTCTGTCTGAACGTTCGCTGCAGTGGCGAACCTTCATCACTCGGAGCTGTTGTTGACTTGCGCCACTCTCTGCTTCAATTATTGTCACATTTGGTTCGGTTGAACCCTCCTAAAAAGATTCCACTCATGTCGCTCCTCTCAGAATCCTACTTCCTCCATACTGCTACCGATTGGTCCCCCCAATCACCCAACCCGTCTGTGTTGCCACCGCAGTCCGTGTCAGAAGTATCAAAGTCCAAAGCTCTCGCCCTTCTCAACGCCGGTGTTGCGCTCTCGGAATTCGGGACCCGACGACGACGAACCTACGCGATCCACGACCAAGTCATCCAAGGCCTCATATCGGGGTACCAAACGTATGTTGAGGAAGGCGGAAAGAAGGGCAAGCTGATCGGTACAAGTAACGTTCATTTCGCAATGAAGTACAACCTGAAGCCGGTGGGCACGATTGCGCATGAATGGTCCATGGGCATCGCGGCTCTGAAGGGGGATTACGAGGGAGCAGATAGGCTTGTACTGGATGCTTGGGAGGAAGTGTACCCGACAAGTGTTGAGAGTGGCTTGCACATTGCTTTGACTGGTGAGTTTAGGGTTCCTCACCTATTTTTGT
>MVAQ01000135.1:0-57452 GCA_014825775.1 Krasilnikovozyma curviuscula | reverse complement strand
CCCCTCATCGAGCCGTAATCACCACCACCGGAAGGAACACCGCCCATACCACCACCACCAGAACCTTGGTTGTAGTCTCCATTGTGTGTGTTACCATCGAACCTCGGTCGTTTGGAAGGGTGATCGCCGGGACCTCTACTCTGCAGTTGCAGCTGCTGGTGTTGGTTCGGCGGCAGAGGTAACTTCATACTTTGAGCCTGCAGCATGGAATTACCTCCATTATTCATCGGTAGCTGTGGTTGCTGCTGCTGCATTGGCGGCGGTGGTCGTTGAGGTCTTGCGACCCCCGAAGGACCCATGGGAGGCGCTCGTTGAAAGTTATTACCTACACCTGGTAGACCACCTGACGGACCCATCGGGTATTGAGGCTGTTGTGGCTGTTGCATTGGGGCAGCATAAGGCGATTGGAAGCCTCCTGGTTGGGGTTGGAATTGCGGTTGCTGCTGTGGTGGTACGGGTGGGCGGTAGGGGGAAGCTCCAGGTTGAGGTTGATATGGCGGGTAAGCTGGTTGTTGGGGTTGGTGCATTGGGTAGATAGGTTGCTGGCCAGGAACGCCTGGTCCTCTGTATCCATAGGCTGGCATCTGAGGGTTTGGCTGGAAAGAAATAAGTGGACTCGACTTCAGCGGGACTTCGTCTTTTTGAATGAGACACAGAATCATCTCAGGCACTCACTCGGACTGGCATTCCCTGAGGTTGAGAATAGTTCATAGGTTGCTGAGCTGGTACTGCTGCAGCTGCTGCTTGAGCACCCTGAGCCTGTTTCATTCACGAGAAAGCGTCAGCTCAGCTGGAAAAAAAATTCGAATATATCTATTTGAAGGGGTCAACTCACAGCAAAGTAGGCAGCCCATGCTGCACTATAGTCAGGTTGTCCATTAGGTCCAATTGTGGGTGCTGCTGGCTGCTGTGGACCAGCTGCTGTAACCTGAGGGGCTGCGCTGTAGACAGACGAGTGAGGCCTCTTGTTGTTCATCTCCCTGGACCTGTCGACCACTTCACTGCCCTGATCCTACTGCTGTCAATCCTCTGAGAGTTTACTGGTCTGATAGAAAGATTTTGAATCGAGGTCTTGAACGTTGCTCTGACCTGGCCTGTGACGCACCAGCAGACGGAGTCGCTGCAGCCGCTATCTCGCTCAAATAAATTTAGATTTGCTTCAAGGTCTCTCACACCTCAGAAATAAACCATGTACTGTTGGAAAAAAAATTTGCCGAGCTTTGCTCTCGCCTAAGGGGAACGATGGGCTGAATCGTTTGAGCAGGGAGCGAAGCGCTGCAAACCCAATCTTACAGAAACCTATCAGTTAAAAATCAAAACAATCAAAATCAAAAACCGCAACGGGGCTGTGTCCCAAAGGATAGGTCGGTCACAGTGTCCGGTGTTATGAAGAACGCCAACTGCCTTGGAAGTTGCGCATCTCGAGCCAGATAAACTGTCACCGGACGATGTTTCCCGCTTCATTAGGGTTTCTGACATCGGGATACGAGATTCAAGAAAAGCACTTATAACAAAAGTGTCACAGAGCTCAGTTTCAAGCGCCTAAATCTCACAACCGTATACGAGCTGCTTTCCTACACACACCATCTAGTTCATCAGCAAGTATCCTTGACGTTACGGTGTGAAATCTCGAAGTATCTGTTAGGCACGGTGAACGAACAAGGAGGTATACGAAAGGCAGCATAGCAATGTCAGAGCTGCAGTTTGACAACAAAAATACATACACCAGATGACGGGTGCCAGCAAATCTCTGGCTGGACCGCCTCGCGGAAATCCAGTTTCAAGGGACCGGTTTTGGCTCCCAACGAGCATCTCCACACCTAAACCTAAAAGACAGTGAGTATTCCAGTAGTAAGTCTGTAGCACATCCGTGTAGCTAACCTTTGTTTTCTTAAACAGCCCAGGTCAATTGGTGCGAAAAAGGGTCACCAACCGCCAGCAATGATCTCAGATAGCTCCCTGACCGATTTGGCTGTGAGTATAGACATTCTCACTCCCTCATGTTAATTTTGAATCTGACTATTTTGTACTTTCTTGCTGTCGTTGTGTTCAGAACTCATTGGGAATTGTCGTCATGCTGTTGGTCGTTGCGTATCACGTTGGTATTCCCTTTCTCGAGTTCCCCTGGCTGTTGCCTCCCTTTCGACCAGGATCTTCTCACTGTTTCCCTTCTTCTTTCGTGCATTACGCATTTATTTAGTTCTTGGAGGTGAACGAGGATCGAATTACTGCGTGATTGAAATTCAAGTTCTAAATAACCCTGCCTGCTCTTGCTTGGGCCTAAGAAAGTTAGGAAAGTCAATGACGATCAGCATTAACTCTACAATAATAGATACTAAAAGACCTGGAAGCCAGCACCAGACAATCTCTCCCTGCTACAGAACGGGTGTTACGTTACTACTCCCTCACCTGCTTAAACCACCTCGCCTTGCTTGCAACGCAAACTAACTCTCTGGACCATCACCTACCAACATTTACTCTACCACTTTCGTCCAAATCTCAAATATTCATCGCGAGATGAAGGGATGAGAGCAAGGCGCAAATGAGAGCGACAAGGAAGAGGTACTTACTTGCTTTTTACACAAAAGACGCTCTCGAAAATCTCAAGCTATTGAGAAAGATCTTAATTTGATCTCAGCCTGATACTTTCACCATCTCGTCATCTGGTTGCGATGATTGACACCACGGTTTTCATTTTAACTGCCCTTTATCGCTGTTTTTGAATTTGAAAGCTAGAGGACCATTGGTAATATGTCCTCCTCCTAGCCATACATTGCTCTTTATACCTACCTTCAGATAGCGCAATCAAAATGCCCGACAAAATCATGTCAAGAAGTTTTTATGCTACGCCGCCACTACTCGACCTGCATCCCAACTATATTCCTCTCAAATCAACGGCAAGCCAGTAATGGCAGCTATTCTTTCAGCAGGTGGGCCGTCTAAGCAGGCTCCATCTCCTCTCCAGATCCACAGAGCTCGATTCATTCCTTATACCCCCAGCTCAATCACCTCGATAGCATTCCCGCCGCCGCCTTTTGGATCACCCTCGGTAGGGGCAGCTACAACGACAGCGGGGTTCGATGGTGGACTAATGGGTGTTGCAAAAGGCGATGGGAGAATTGAAATTCATCGATGGGTTTCGGGAGGAAGCACTGGATGGATCTTGTATAAAGTGAGTTTCAAGAGGACAGGTTCAGAAATTTTATTTGGTGGACGAGTGCCTTGTTTCTCAGTCCAGTTGGATATCTTCAAGCTTAGTTGGAGCTCTTCAATATATTGAGATAGGATGTGAAGGGCTTTTAATGTTATAGCAGTCTGGTCGTATGCGCATTCCGCTGCTAACCACAATATAATTTTTCTTTGCATCTTCAGATTCTCACACCTCCCAGGAAAACATCGGTTGACACCATAGCATTCACACTGCGTGACTCATACCTCTTCAAATACTCAAAGAACTCTCAATCGAAACCTGAGCTGGAGGATCTGCGGTTGTTTTCGTGTGGTGGTGGTGACGAGCTTCTGGAATGGGATTTAGAAGGTGGAAGAGGAATTCTGGTAAGCCGACCTATATATGTCATGTAGTGGAGTTTGTTCTCTGATCAGAAATTACCCCTTCCTCAATTCGCGCCCAACAGAGATCCCTACCATCGCACTCTGGTCCAATCTGGTCCTTCGCACCTGCACCATCATCATCAACGTTAGCGCTTGCCTGTTCTGATGGCTCCCTTAGATTGATCTCCCTCGCAGGTGGAGCTCTAGAGCATTCTGGTCGAATAATTCCTGCCAGTGGAGGAAGTGGGGGGTCAAAAGGTATCGTCTCCGTCTGTTGGGGCCTTGCGGAACCAATCACCAAACCTGGAAACACCAATACCAAAAAGGTTGATGCTACGATGGCAGACAGCGATGAGGATTCCAATGAAGAGGATGAGGATGAGGAAACAGAATACGAAGAGAATGTTCTTTACACTGGACACTCAGATTCGAGCGTGAGGAAGTGGGACAGGAAAACTGGAAGAGTAGTTGATAGAATGCTGGTGGACAAGATTCGTGGTTCGCGAACCGTCGTTTGGGCATTAGCTGTCCTTCCGTGAGTCATATCTATCACTGAATAGTGCAGAGGAAACGACGTCGCTGAGCCTCTTCATAATCGACAATTACAGAAACCGCACTGTTGTAGCGGCTGACTCTCTAGGATCCGTTACTCTCTTTTCGCCAACAACCAACACTCAACTTCAAGTCCTCAAACCACACTCTGCAGATATACTCTCCCTCGCCGTCTCTTCCACTGGTACCAGATTCTACACCTCTGGTGTCGACCAAAAGACGTGCGAATACTCCTTGGCTCCTAGCGGTGGGAAATGGATCGTCTCAGGATCAAAGAGGATGCATACCCACGACGTCAAGTCTCTCGCAGTCTACCCACCTTACTCACCGATCGCAACAGCCTCAACACCTTTCGGAATCGACGAACTGCTTGTATCCGGTGGACTCGATACCTCATTGATCATCACACCCTGCTCAGCTCCAACTGCAGTCCCAACTAACCCATCAAAGGACGAGGAGAAGAATGTGTTAAAGACTCACGGCGGAGCTACTTTCGTTGATGGCCACCACAGAAAGATCCCTTTCATGCAAGATAGGGTGATCTACTTTGCTTCATCCTCGAGGCTTATTGTGCTGAAGGAAGACAAAGGTGTCTCGGTGTGGAAAATGAAGAAGCTGCCTTCGACGGATGAAGAGGAGGATGCGATGGACGACGACGAAGAGGATGAGAATGAGGTTGGAGGTTATGAGAAGCTATTGAAGATGGAGTTGAACTTCAAGAGTATGGTTGTGACTGTCGCTGTCAGCGCTGATGGTGAGTGGTTGGCCGCCAGTGATGTCTGGGAAACAAAGCTGTGGAAGCTGGAGGAGGGCGGAAGGAAGGTCAGCCCACTATTCTTTTTTGCACCGATGTTTTGCGGTTGAAGTGCTGACCGAAATATTGTGTCTATAGCCAATCCGAGTGAAATCTCTTACCTCAACCATCATCTCAGGCTGCCCGCATCTCCCCCTCGCGAAATCAGGCACCGGCGCATCAAACTTGATCTTCTCCCCGGACGGCGGCAAACTAGTTCTTACGACACAACAACGCGGCGATGTCATCGTTCTCGACATCAGCACAGTTTCGCTTTCATTGGGCGTTGGCGCCTCCATGCTAAGAGTCTTTTCTTCATCTGGGTCCGGTGCGAAAGAAGAAAAGATGGAAGTCGATGACGACGATGAGGATCAAGATGACGAGGTTGTCACTGGAAAAGGCAGCGAGAGCGTTGTAGCACTCGGCATCAGTCCTGATGGACAATGGCTGGCTGTCGCCAGATTGAACGGTGGCGGTGAAGTGTACAACTTCGATTCACTCCGAGTGAGTAATACTTTTCTTCATCTGTTTTCTTCCGCTCTTATTACCTACTCACAAGCCAATTCTTACCCCTTGTAGCGACACTGTCTTCTCCCGACATTCCCTCAGCGCGCTTCCTCGCTCTCATTTCACCCACTGTCACCCCACACTCTCTTCCTTGGTTTCCCAAACAATACCTTCCAGATTTATGACATCGAGCTGAAGCGCCTCGCGCCCTGGGCAGTCGATCTCTGCAATTCTATCCCACCATCCCTCGCCCACCTTCCTGATCCAATGCTCGGCATCATCTTTGATCCGTGCTCCAAGATCCCGCTCAACCCAACCCCTGGTCAAGGCAAAGCTAAGACGTCGCTCATGTTTGCATACGGCTCGACATGGGTTTGCCGAGTCAGGTTGGATGACAAATCGCTCGCTGCAGGAACAACCAAGTCAAAGAGGAAGCGAAGGAAGTCGAAGGGCGATGCTGATGGGGTGGCACACCCGCCAGTGGTTAGAGATCTTGCTGCGCAATATGCGGATAATTTCAAGGTCACCAGCAAGTACCGCCCTATCTTGGGATTGGACTTTGTCAAGTCTGAAGCTGGTGTAGGAGAGTTGGTCGTCGTAGAAAGACCGTTCTTTGACTTCGTCGCTGATCTGCCGGCTGCGTATGCCAGAGTTGGAAAGTATGGCTCATAGTTAGCTTCATATCTATGAATTATGCATTGAAACCTCCCATCGCGAGAGAGCAAGGGTAAAAGAAAAAAAACCTGTCTGCTCTTTCGGTCTCAGACACTCACAGAGTTGAGGAGGCATGTACTTAATATATTGTATACTGAATTATGTAATTTTATGATTAAAAGACCTAGGTACCGAGACGAATATGTAATCGATAAATTGCTTGAAAAGGGACAAATTGACAGCACAAAAGCGAGAGCTTGGTGGAAGCGCTTAGTCCTTGAGATCATCAGCCTTTCCACAGCACATGGCGAAAAATCCACCGCCGGACTTCTTTGGTTCTTGAGCAACAGCTGGCTTCGCAGCTGCAGGAGTTGCGGTAGCAGTTGGTGCAACGGCCGGAGTTTCTGTGGAGGTAGCTGGGGCATCCACAGCATAACCTAGGACAAGATGAGAGTTAGTTAAAGGATATTGACGGTACTGGTTAATGATCGCACCTTCCGCCTTCTCCGCTTGGGTAGCAGCGACTGGGACTTCCTTTGCAGCGACCGTGCCAGTGACAGTTTCCTCAGTAGCAGCGAGGCTACATCAGTCAAAGAAGAAGCAGGCAAGTTAGTTTCAACACATCAAAGAGGCTTCGTTGCAGTGCGCTCCGTGCAGAGTTGTGAGCGCCTGAGGCAACGAATCTTTCCAAGCATTCGCTCGTCTCATGTTTCGGACGTCGAGGGGGTGACTCCAGTTCGGAAAACGATCTCATCAGGTTCTTTCTGTAACTACATTTTAGCCCTAAATCCCGTTTTGACACCCCCTCGACACTTTCTTTGTATCTTTTGCATCTTTCGAAGGAAAGGCCGAGCTCGTTGGAGAATTGACTTACGCAGTCTTTCCCTTGACGAAAGTGTTGACAAGCTAGTTTATTAAATGGAACCAATGGCACGAAGCGGTCAGCACAAAGCAAATCGCTACAGCTCGCCGACAAACGGGAATGATGCTTACAGTACCGAAGGACTTGCCCTGGTATTCAGCAACTTCCTTGTCACTGTCCAGGACGGCAAGGGTACCCTTACCACCAGACACACAAGAAGCACCCCTGAAGACAATGCCCAGAACAAAGTCAGCAACGCGGCGCGCCGACGGCAAGGGCCCAATACAAAAAGCTTACCAAGCAGAGCCACCGACGATGGTGGTCTCGTTGGACAAGTTTGGCTGGGCGTAACCGATTGGAACATAAACGATACCGTGGTGAGCGAAGAAGGGGATTGTGGTCAGGGCAGTACTTTCGTGTCCACCGTGCTGAGTTGATCAATATCAATAGAAAGCGCACTGTCAGTAAAATACGACTTGCACGAGATGAGATAAGAAAGAAACGTACTTGGCCTGCACAGGAGGTGAAGATACCACCAAACTTTCCGACAAGAGCACCAGTAGCCCAGAGTTGACCGGTGGAGTCGAAGACTAGATTTGAGCCAGGAAGCATCGTCAGCATACTTCAGATGACGAATAATAAATGAGAAATTGGAATCACAGGTAGAAACTTGAGCTGGAGCTCTACCGTAACGGGTTGGGAAACCGCTGATGTATCCAAGGGTAACGCATGGCGAGAGATCAGTCTTTTCGAATCTGTTGTCCGACAGAATGTGTCAACTCACAGGAGGAAGCCATCAAGCTCCTTAAGATCAGCCGGAGTGATATCTGGGTGGGAGGTACGTGGTGCAGCATCTACAGGAAAGGGTGATTGGTAAGTTGTGAGATCAGGTCATTCAGAGACGAAATCAGAAGTAAACCAAGAGCACATACACATCTTAGTTCTAATTTCTGTTTGCAGCAAGGAAGATTACCGAAGTTAGTAACATGCAGACGAGCTGGCAGCGCACAGGAAGATTCAGATACTGACCTTCAGAGAGAGTCTCTGGGAAGTTGTAACGAACGACTTCGACACCGGACTCCTCGAGACCCTTTGCGACAGAGTCGGCGAGGGTGTTCAAGTGTCCCCAGGTAGAGTAGGTAATAACTGAAGAGTCACAGCAAGAGCAACAGAAGGCAAGTACACGGGTACGAAGATGCGGAGCATCGGTCAACACATTTCACGGCGAGCAATCAGAATCAGATAGGCTATCGCTGGGTTTGCAGGTCAACAACTTACCTCCGATCTTAGTCATTTTGAAAGAGATATGAGATGGAGACGCAAAGATGATGGTTGGGAGAGAACAAGTCCCGTGTCTATTGTTGCCTTTTATAGCTGGGGCGGAAATCCCACACGATCTCAAAAACGCCTAATGTCATCGTGAATTTTTGAGCCTTTTCTCTCAATCTTTTTCAAAGCGAAACATAATAAGATATCAGCACTGTTTCGAATTTCATTTCCAGCTTGTTTTTAAACTCTGCAAGACCTTAATCTCACCCTAGATCGAATGAGGAAAAACCTTCGCGTTTCTTCAACGCTTACTTTCCTGCGTGAGACCAGTGATTTTTTCCAGACGCAAAGTTGCGCTGACGTCTCGTTTAGGAAGTTTGTTCTCACGCCCTTTGTCACGCATGTTGACAAATTAATCCCACACCCACTTGGGGGTTGAACGAAGACAGTTAACAGATGCCTCGATTGTGTACTAATTTGGGTCGTGAGAAAGCGTATGTTTACAACTGCCGGATACAATAACATACAACGATCCTGTCACATTACAACACTGCAAAGCCTGTATATACATCCGAAGCATAGAAATAAATTATCTCCTCAAGAATGGGGCACATTCAGTCGAGTGATAAATTGAGCCCACGACATCCAGTCCTTGCCCGTCATCATCTTGTCCATTGGCCACATCATCGACCAGATACTCGGTTCGCCGATCAGATGTGATGATGACGCAGCGAGTAAGTCGTGCTGTGGTGGTTGCTGTTGTTGTAGATTGGGCAAGATGGGGATCGTGAAGGGTTGATCCTGAGCGATGTGGGTCGCTGTGGGAATGGAGAAGTCAAATGTGCTGAAGTCGAACGCGCCTGAGTACTGAAACATGGACGAGGGGTTGTCGGTGAACGGTTGACCAGTAGGATTGAAGCTGCGAGAACACAGCCCATCAGATTAGTGGGAAAGCGCTTTTAAAACAAGAAGTCGAGGGGGACTCACCTAGTCATCTCGGCCGCCTTCTCAGCCTTCATCAACAGCTTTTCAAGGGTCGCAATAGCCTTTTGTGTACCCGGGTCTCCGCTTTGCGTGACCTGCAGCAGTTCCAGGCTTTCCTTGGCCATCCCTCTACAGGCAGCGACATCAATCCTACTCGGGTCCGCGATGGCGATGAGGACGAGGGTAGCCGCGCCCTCGAAAGTAGCAATACTGTTGAAAAACCTCCTTCCCAAGCGGGTGTCAATGACGAGCCGCAGTGCACGCTGCGTTCGAAGGATATCTGACGCGAGCTGGACCATCAGGTCCCGCGAGAACGATGCAGTCTGGTCGTTGAGGTAGGACATGAGCTGTAGGCGGTGGAGAGACATCCGAATTGACAGGACGATGCTTTGTAGGTTCAGTCGTCTTGGAGGTATTTTTGTCTCGTCAGAAACGGTCCTGTGGACATTACTGGATCAAAACTCACTGAGGTGCAAGGTATGGATGGCTAACATCAAATGCAGTGTTCGTGTACGGCTGCAGAAGATAGAAACTCGGAAGATTGATGCAGAAATTCTTGAGCATGTTGTCGAAGTGAGAAATTAGGTTAGGAGACAGAGAGGGTGTTTTGTGCTTGGCCTCAAGGATCGGAGTCATGATCACAGCTAGTCGAGCTCTCACTGAATAATAATAATAATATAAATCGGAACAAGCAATTGTGAGAAGGGTGCAAATATGATAAAGAAGGATGGACATACATAGTAAAGTCGTGCTTCTAGAGGGAGCTTCAAGCATGCTCGGATCCTTCGTCAAGGCTAACGCAGAAAAAAAAATCGCGGTCAGTATGGGTATCGCATCACAAGCTTGATATCAGATTCACCATAAGGATGAAAAGGAATAACTTCTCGAACGTGGTCATCGTCCCTCGGACAAGGGAAGGGAACCAGAGTGAACGCATCTAATATCTGATACGGCGTCCCTGTGCTGAAGGCGTAGTCGCGGTCGAATGTATACTGTAGGGAAGCGAGGAGGTATCAGACTTAAGCATCTCTCTGAAATTGCAAGACAGTAGACGTACTAAAATCCACCAGAGACGAGAATATGTCTCAGCTGCATATCGAGCATCACGGACGTTTCCGTCGTTGAATCGGCTGTATTGATCACGATGCATTCCGATACCCTATAAGAAAACTAATAAGCAGAGGTCTTTCACTTAGTGACAGAAGTAAATGAGGTGAACTCACTTGAGCAGTTTTGATCGCTGCACTCAAGTGCGTCAACCCTTTCGACGCGTCCTTCGGCGCCATACCCGCACAATCCACCTTCACGTGCTTCATATACGTAAGCATCGTAACTCTATAGAAGACTAGCAACAAACTCTGCGGGTCATACTCCTCCGCGAGCTGAATGCACACACCCGCGAGGTCAAAGAATTTCTTATGCGCTGGCGTCGCTACATGTTCTTCATGTGACTGAAAGGAGGGCTTGTTATGGTTCATAATCGAGCCGAGAGAAGGTATCTTTTCCAGTCCCGCAATAGTGAGGAACGATGAGTTCTCTTCGGAGAGGACTTGGATCGTCGCTGCGAGAGCAACAAACCCTAGACCCAGGACCGTTGCGTCACATCGCGCCGGCTGGAGATCGCCTGTTGAGGCTCGAGAAAGGGAGGAGGCAAAGGCATAGGAGAACGGTTTCTGGAGAAGGGTGAGGGAGTGCGAGATGAAGGCGTCTAGAAGGAAGTTGGAATTAGAATTCAGAAAATGAAGCGAAAAACGCAGATGGACAACTCACCAGACCAAAACTGATTGAACAGCGCTTCCATTCCAGTTTTCGGGAATAATTTGGCTAGAGTTTGAAGGAGATGAGAGTAGGCTGGGGCTGGGGCTTCATGGTCTGGAGAGTAGACGAGCAAGTCGAGCGGGAACGGATGCTCGCCAATATGGTCTGGGGACTCCTTTCTCCCTAAGGACGAGGAGTCTGAAATTGGAGGCTACAGAAAGTCTGGAGTCAGCTTCTGGATCGAGGGCGGTCTTCAAAGGAGCTGAGAACCAACAGAATTGAGAGCAATGGCACTGTCTCTTGTAACGCCCACCGGTCGCAGAGCTTCTTCAGGAGACCCACTACCAGAGTGCAAGCTATGGAATTCGTCCTGAGAAGGAAATTGTTCATGGCCTGTAGTTTCTTCGCCATTCTCTTCGCTGTCCTCGTGCAGGTGCATCCTGGAGCCCTCCGGCCAAACACATTCCTCCTTTGAAGAGTTTTAACCAAGTCAATGGATCTTTCTAATATTCAATAGACAGTATGACTAACCTTCCGTCTGATACAATGGCCACAAGGACTGTTCTTATCGCATTTCACTGCGGTCGAGAACAAAACAGAATGTAAGGAGTTCTTCAGCTGAAACTCTCAATCTCGAAAGACCTCTTCCCCAATAGGCCGTAAAGCCTCCCAAATAGGCTTACCTTTTCTTAGTTTACAAGCATAGCAAGAGATTTGTCTCGTAGGACGAGCTCTGACTGGAGCCATGGCTGCTGCTTCAAAATTCCAACCCAGGGGAAAGTGCTTACTGAAGCCACAGGAGAGCCGAGCTGTCAGAATAGGTTGGCCGATTGCCATTGAGAGAGCCTAAACTCACTCAGAAAAAGAAGTAGACAGATTCACTATCCGAGCAAGATGTAGTCAGGTAAGGGCTAAGCAAATCCATGCTTCCGGTGCGTTTGAATTCAGGACCGAAGCGCTGACACGCCGTGCACAAAACCCACTTCGGACAATCTAATCCACGCCCAAATCAGTACGGGACTCTAAACAGGTCGATAAATAAATTGCATATTTTCCTTTTGTGCGAAACAGTGGGTCAAATCAGTCCGATGGTTGGTGAGAAAATCATCACAACTCTCCAAGTTCGAGCGCTCAAGAGTGGTTCAGTGGCGGGAGGGCAAAGAGCAAGGTACAGTGAAGGCCTCCTGAAATACCACAGACTTAGAATGGCATCTTTGCTCAAAATTTCCGGTCAAAGTTGGTAAGGAGCCATTGTTACATTATTTACGTTTAGCGCAAGATCAGTCGGAACCATACCCATCTGTTTTCTCCTCTTCACTTGCAACCTTCCTCGCTTCAGCCCATGTTCTCTCTCCAAATGCAACCGCCGAAGGAAGCCTGAAGCTGAGGCAGTACATGTCCTTATTTGGTGCAACACACCGGACCAGATGGAGGTTGTAATCTGAGGAGGTCGCGGAGAGAGTGGTGCCGAGATAATAGGATGCTCTCTGTCGAATCGATGAGGGCGCCTTTGTTAGTCGTAACCAGCATCAACAAGTAAACTTCAACGTACTTCGAGAATGTCCCTCTCAGAACTTTCAGGGCTGTCGGTGCATTTCGTGAAGCAGTAACAGTGCACCATCGGCCTCCTACACTCTAGACTTTCCTTCGTTAGCCCATCGACACCAATGAGCGGAGTCAGCAATCCACGGTAGGAATCCAAGAATGTAATTGCTGAGTCGGGAAGGTTCATGATGTAGTGCGTGATGAACCTCCTATCGATCGGTGTCGACGCCGGCGAGGATGGTAATGTTGCGAGTTTCGCCTTCAGAGACTTGAGCGTGACGAGCTGAGGACCGAAAGCTTCTTTGTTCAGTTTGAGTGTGCGGATTTGTTCGCCAACAGAGACAATCTCGTCCTCCAACGCTTGTTGTTCAGGTGTCTTTGCCTCTGGCGAGGTCGAGGTGAAAGAAGGGAGGACGACTTGACGGCGGGCGTTGTTAGAGAGAGGAGCTTCATATGCTGATTGTGGAAAGGGGTTGTTATATATTTCAAGAGTTGAGGACCTTATGTAGTGTCGTGCATCGAGAGTGGTGATTCGAAGCCGATGCTCGACCTGAGTCGCAGAGTCAGAAAGCAGTCTCAACCTAAAGGAAGGCATAAAGGTTACGTTACCTTGTTCGCTTTTCTGTTTACCTCCATCCACTTGGTGCTCTCCGGATTCAAATCATTCGCCAGTACGACACTTCCCTTCTTAGCGGCAGGCACGACAAAGGGGCCTACTCCTGCAAACGGATCGCATACCACGCCCTCGCCCCTCTTCTCTTCCTGACCCGGCTCGGCACCGGATGACATCGGATCAGTCATGATCAAGGATATAATACGGTCATGTTCGTAAGACAGACGTGAGTTCCAATACACTTTTGAGAAGTCGAATTGGAAGCTACAGTTGGACTCTGTTGTACGGACGACAGTGTCGTCCTCGCCCGCTAGTACCTCAAGTGGGAAGTACCTGAATTGAGCATTGATAGTCGAAACTTTGTTGACGACTGTTTTGAGGGACGCAACTTTCTGTGAACGATGTGCCGAAGATTTAGCTCGCGAAGGGAGGGTTTAAGAGGGAAGCTTTGAGAAGAGCGTACAGTTAAAAGAATCTCCCCAATCATCTTCTTATACGGCAAGAACTCCTCCCGCAGGTTGAAATGAGCCAGATGCCCCGTGAGGGTAAACGATGTTGGAACCTCCTTGAACTCTGATTCCGGCAAGATAGATTTCAGAATTTCCTCTAAACATCTCCAACAACGCCATCAGCAATTAAACCTCGAATGAAACTGGTAAAAGAGAAGGAAGACAAACCGTAGTTCCAGTCGTCATAACTGAGATTCATGGTTTGTTTCTCTAGCGTTGCGGATGGATAAGTAGAGCTAAGAAACGCCGTCACTTCTTCAGGAAGTGTAGCTAATATCAACGATGAGAAGAAGGAGAAGAACCTTGTCAATTGCCATCAGAAGCGTAGTTCAGAACTTTTTATTTCTTACAATCTGCTGAGTAGTCTAGGAAGATGAGCTTTCCTTTCCCATTTTCAATTGTTTCGTAGGTTCTCAGAGAGCTTTTATTTGTCCTGAACCTGGTATACCAAATAATAAATTTTTTAGAGATGGGAAATAGAAGATAGAGTTTCAAAGAAATGCTTTCTGCTCACTTTTGAAGGGCCCTGTCACTCATAATTTTTCCCAACTGCTGTGGGTCAGCTATGTACTTGACAGCCCAGACATTGATCGTCTTGTTCCATTTTGATTTGTCGATCTTTCCTGATCCATCTGGCAACAGAGGGAGCGTCAATCGAGACTGAGTAGGTGGAAGGTAATTTGGTTGGGAGGACAAGGTTGATGAGGACATGGACATTGCTGATTGATGGAGGAAGGCCGAGCGGACTATAGTATTTCTATTCGCAATTCTGTTGATTATAAATGGAGGGAGACGATAGCTCATTAATAGCGGTTTGGGAATGCTAAGCCGCTACTTTTGTAAACAAAATAAATTGATGAAATGGGAATTTTTTTTATCAATATGAATTTGCAGAAAATAACAAGAAGAGACCACAGTGAATCTGCGAAGACATTGTGCTTACAGTCCGATGCTTTGAATGGCAGAAATCACCACTAACCACCAGACCAGATAGACAAACCGCTCTTTGCTATCTTCTCACGCTGAAATCCCATCAATTCTAGTCAGATGAAAGAGCCCTTTTGTTATTCAAACTGAGGAGGACAGACAGACCTTCAATTATACAGCAACGAACAATTCTGATCAGAGAATTTGCAGAACCTCGGTAGACTTGGAAAACTGACAGGAAAAGAAAACGTTAGTGAACTTCCTACTTAGAAACCGTTTTAAAAGAAAAGTAGGCACTCACTATCCCTCTGAATGAAAACACACCTCGAATTGACAGTGGCGGTTCGTCTGTGGTCTTCGACGGCTCGTTGCTCTACAGTCGACCTAACCTTCGACACACCCCTTTTCCCCATTTTTATTACTGTTTGACGATGGTGAGAATTTCTATCTCAAATTCAGTAACAAGGTAGTGCAGACGATGCGAAATCTTGCTGACCCTCTGCTGCTTTTGACCATGGCTTTGTTCGTTTCGCTGGACTCATCTCGTCCTCGCTTTTCCCTTGTCCATGTCCTCTGTACCGCCTGCCCTATCCTCCGTCCTCCCTCGACTCTTTCTTTAGTCGAACTTATCCCTATACACCGTCAATGCTCTCATCCTCCTCGACTCATCAGGCGAACGAATCATTTCAAAATACTATAGTCCACCTTACCCTTCAACGGACGCTCCTGCCAACCCATACGCAACCTTGAAAGAGCAAAGAGAGTTTGAGAAGAGTGTGTTTGATAAGTGTGGGAAAGGCCAAGGTGAGAAAGATGTCTAACTGCATCGAAAGGAAGGAAGAAACGGCTCGACGCCAGCAGCACGTCGCCTGACGTTTTCTTTCGAGTTTTCGATGGACTGGCTGACCCTGTACCCTTGCTCTCTCACCCTTCTTGTTCTTAATCTTATATTTACAACGAACTGACCGCTTCTCATCTCCTTGTTGTTCTCTTCGAACTCCGAAGCCGACATCCTCCTCCTCCCTCCTTCAACGCTCGTCCTCACCAAGCCAACTTCGTCCGGCGACTTCACCTTCCACCTCATCGCGCCCGCAACATCGTCGAACGAACTTATGCTCCTCAGTGCGCTCAACGGCCTCGTTGATGCCGTAGGCATGCTGCTCAGAAACCAGGTGGAGAAGAGAAGCGTATTAGACAACTTGGATTTGGTACTGTTGGCGATGGATGAGACTATTGATGATGGGTAAGTAACGTTCATCACTTAGTTCTCTGCCACATCTCTTGTTTTTCTGCCTTTGTTTGTCTGACCGGTTTCTCTTCTATTCATTTTTCGCTTTTCGTGCTCAGTATCATCCTCGAAACCGACTCACTTGCCATCGCATCTAGAGTATCCCGTCCAAAAGCCGACTCAGCTGGTGAAATTGTCATCAATGAGCAGACTATTCTCAATGCTTGTAAGTTCTATGGTTCTTCCTTTTGTGGTATTTGCCCAGAGCGCTCACCACACCTTTGCTCTTGCTTCTTATAATGGCGAATGTATTTCACCCTGGATGGGACTTAAAACAGATTCAACAATCAAAGACAGGCTGGGAAAGAGTATTGCCCAATTTTAGAAGGGGGGGAAGTTGGAGCTGCGCTAGCGTTCTGTTGGTACGAACTGGTATTCTGGCTATGTTAGGGTAGCACACAGAAAGATCACTTAGATTACTAGAACGAAAATCTATGGATCAGGGCTTGCATGTGTATTGAGTAGTTGCAAAGCGCCGAACGGCCGATCACAATATGTCAACCATCGTGGTTATCTTCTGGTCCAACCCCCATCATTACCAGACCTCAGTCCATACGCGCCACTTTTCTTGAAAATGAACTCTTCGTCATCTTCTTCTTGCAGGCCTCGTCGTGTTTGCTGTTGCAGTTTCCAATGTGGTGGAAAGTCCTTCTCCTTCTCAACCTCGTCATCCTTCCTGTCACTCATGCTTTCATTCCCAAATGGCGAAGAGGCAACGGGAGGGGCGTTGTCCACACCAAAGCTCCACACGCCGTCAATATTAATCTTCTTCCTCGCGACGGGCGTAAAGATGTGGATGCACACGGAGCCACAGTCGAGGAGGGACCATTCGGAAGGGATGCTGTGTTTAGGTGGTTTGGGCGCTTTCGGTGGCACCATGAGATCGGGTGGAGAAGCGTTGTTCAGAAGCTAGACAAAAAGCGAACCCGAAAGTCAATCAAGAGGTACAAAAACTGGTTAATAAGGGCAGTGCTTTATCATGGCAAGAAATACGAAGAAAGAAGTACCAACCCATTGTCGTACGCTTTCCTCAGCTCTCCCAACTTCCCTCCCACCTCTCCCGTTGACCTCAGCAATGACAACCCATTCCCACCAACCGCCGACACTCGCACCCCCACCTGGTCCCTTCCCAGCATCAACTGGCCTCTTCTTCGCCTTGGGACCGTTGAACACGTTCTCACTCGGAATAGGAATCGTTCGTGGAGCGACGTGGGAAGTGTTGATAAATGTGATCGAGTGTGGGAGTAGGGTGCGGTGTTGTGTCAGGAAGGCATGCAGAGGATGCAGGGATGAAGGGATGGACGAGTTGGATATAGGTGGGAGAGTGGAAATGAGTGACGGGTTGGAAATGTAGGGGTTCAGAAGGCGCGGTGGGTCGATGTACTTTGGAAGGCTTGTCGACATGGATTGGTCCTCGTCGAAGTCTTGGGCGTTGACAATAACACCCGAGTTAATTTCGTCAACAGAGAGACCAGAATCAATAGTCTCCTGGATCGATTGATCCCTCTTCTTGATCATTTCGCCAACAACATCAGGCTTGACGAACCAAGAGTTGGAAGATGAGACTTCGGCGCCTGTGTGATTGTCGATCTCCACATCTGGTACTATCGACGATGAAGTGGACGAGGTATACTCTTCTTCGTCCACCCAACCTGCTTTGAACGGATCCCGTGTTGGCGCTGGCCTGAAGAAGAAGCGGCGTTGTTTACGTTTGAGTGTGGGCGTTGTGGAGGAGAAGGAACGATACGGCGACGGCTGTATAGATGCTGATGTTGGTAGCAATAGTGACCTTGACGAACAGATGCAGCATCTTTGAGAGGCTGAGAGATTGTATGCTGTGAAGGCGAAGGCTTTCATTGCGCCGCGAAATTGCAGACTTGAGGTGACACCAGTCGGTCGACAGACCACTATCAATATGTTTGTTACGATATGAGAAGTCCAATCTTGACCGTGTCGAGGATCAGGATGATGAGCTGGAGGCTGAGGATTTGCTGCAGATAATAGCCGGCTACAGGAAGTGGACCTACGATCGGGAAAACGTTACATTAGGCTTGAAGAAACCGAAGAGTAACGGCACCACTTACTAAATTTACTAATTTCAGACCCTAGTGTATTGTAGGAACTTTTGTAAATGGGGTGAAAATGTCGTTGGTGGTTGCCTCAACCTTTTTTTTTCGGTGCGAGCTTCAATTGTCGTTGACATTTCACACCCATCAATAACAAACCTACTCCCATTCAGAACAGCTTCAGGTGAGAATTGATCGATATTATCCTCCTATCCTGTACTGAGCCATCACTTCGTCGTTGTACGGTAATTTAGCACTCAACGGAAGAAGAACGAATTTCGCATCCCGGTCTGGTAGCTTGTAAGGAACAATCATCCCCAGCGCTCACAGTAAGTCTTTCCTTTGGCTTTATGAATAATGATAGTGTTTCCGTAATACATATAGCTGTCGTTCTGTGGGACAACGAACAGTTGAAGCTGAGCTCTCTAATTCTCCTCTCCGAATCAACTTTCTCCCAGACAGACTACCCTTCAGCTCTCGCCTCAGCCTTCACGCCAGCTTCATTACCTCATTATCACTTTAAAATGTTCCCTACTCTTTCTCGAGCATTTGCTGCTTCGTCCTCAACATTGTTCTCAGCATCAACTTCAGTTTGTAAGTTGAAACAGAAAACCGATCGAATGCCCAATAGCTGACACAAAACATATCTGTTTTCTCAACACTAAATGTCGTTTTTACAGCCCGTATAGGAGGGGCAATCAATCTCGCTACCTCAATCCGCAACCGACTATCTCGTGAAGCCTACGCCAAATCCGAACTTCAGCGACGAGCGCTCCTCTATGTGACGAAGAATCAGACGCTACCCCAGAGCATACGGTTTCAGGCAATGCTGAAGCTGCATGATCTACCGGGGAAGAAGATGCCGGCTAGTATGTGTATTAAAACGGGCAGGAGTCGGGGCGTTTACAGAGCTTTTAGAGTGTCCAGGGTGAGTTCTCCTTTTTGTCTTGCAGTCGTCATGGTCCCCATCAAGTTTTTGGGTGCTGATGCCTTTTGTTTCCTTCTCTGTCGTTGGTGATATTTCTATCGTCGGCTTTTACTGCTCCTCACTGCTCCTTTCGATAACAGAAACAATTCCGCTTCGAGGCACGACGGGGATGGCTACCAGGTGTTCGAAAAGCTACTTGGTAATTAAGCCTATGAATAGCCTTTGGACTCGCCCTATGTTTGGTCACAAGCCTTGATAGACTGCCTCTTGCAAAGATCTTGCGAGGTAGCGCAGAAAGAGTCAAACAGCAACCTTCATTACAATGGTTTAAAAGATAAACAATTATGAAATAAAGAAGTGGTAGGAACGTGGTCAATTAGTCAATTACACTAACGTGAACATTCACACAGTCTGGGAAGACTTCGACTCCACCTAGACTGTCATCTTCGGATTCAGTCACCTTCTTAGCTTATAAGAAGAGAAGATGGTAGTTAGCAGAGACTATAAGCAGTGTTGCTTGCCTCCCAAAGGTCGCGAACCAACACTAGAGAGGATGATTGCAACCGTTGTATCGCAGTTGAGATTGAGGAAGTGTCGCTTACTGGAACCCAAAAACAGGAGGTTATATGGAACCAAGATGCAGCAGAAGACAGACTTTGCAGTAGGAGCTTCTGCAGGGAAATGATAAAAATGAATCGAAAACAAACGTTCAGCGGGATAGATGGAAGAAAAGCCAGATTAAAATTCAGGAGAGTGAGTGATAGTAGCCCATGCTTGCAACAAGTACTTTTACCGATAGTAAATTAGATATCCGAGTTTCACTTCAACATTTGAGGTGACATCTTCCGACTTCTGTCGCCAGCCCCACTGTACCCATATGGTAGCCAAATACGCAGCGAGATTGTTTGAGATAACAATACTCGGGAAGAATACCTGTTTAACAGCTGAGAAAGTAGAAAATTAAATCATTCTGAACTTCCTAGTAAGAACAAGGTGAATCAACAACGCAAAGAGACGTGCTGTTCAACCCCAATTGGTGAACTTCCACACTAGGCAGCCTTATGATCAAATCAATTCCAGTCCAATGAAAGAACGATGGATTGAAATCAGTGAAGAGAAGATAGAAGAGACATCATGATTTCAAAATTCATGGGTGGTACGAGGTAAGAGCTCTTTAAGGTCGGAAGTTTGACTAGAGGAATTGAAGCTGCTGAAGGACTTAACGAGGTGGTGGTGGATGGCTATGCGGTCCACTCAGCTAAAATTCACATTGAACTTTCCTTTTATCCCCTCGGTGAGAGGGTACTTCTACTAAAGCATCCGAGAAGGGGTCCTATCAGAAGCATCTATAAAATCAAAACAAAGGAATGGCCGGAACATACATAGAATAGGACTCACTCCACGAAGCTCTACCATTTGCGCCAGTATTAACAGATCAAACTGTTCCAGAATGACTTGTGAATGTAAAGAGCGAGCAGATTTAGTAAGAATATCTGCTTGAAGCTGTCATTCACAAAAGTTCATGTGAGCATCCACTTTAATTGTCAAAATCTCTTCGAGCCAAGGGCTACCCTACTGGCACATTGTCATTTCTTCTCTGAACCGATCCTTTGACCAGTCAAACTCTTTCTGCTGCACTCTTTGAGACTGTCCCCCGTATTAGAGTACAACCTTTCCTTTCACCACAGCGGTTTTTTCAGTTCAGCGTTATTGCTGGCATGAGAGCATAGGATTGGTTCGCGTCTGGAGAACCATGTTTGTTGAGCAGACAGTGCATTTGAAATCTATACTGATGATACTGGATCATCTTCAAACTTTAGATTTTAGACAGAAAGTCGTCTTGCGAGCTGTCAATACACTTCAGCTCAAACGTCCATACAGCTCAAACGTCCATACATCCAGTTGTGCTTTGACGTCTGTCTACTTCTTCGAGAAATCAACATAACCCTTCCCGGTCACAAAAGTAGCTAACCAAGGGTGGTTCTTCTTATCCGTCGCCAATTTGTAGAAGTATTCTGCGTGTCCTGTGCCAGAGATGGCAGAGTAGGCAAACGAACCATCCACTTTGCGCTCGTCCACGAAGTAGATGCTGAGAGATGACTTTATGGGTCAGAATCCTCTTCTATAAATATGATAGAAAGTTCTGTCTTGCTTACTTTACTCCCTTCTCCGCCAAAGAGGGAGCGCTGGCCTCGATGAAGTAACTCGACGCAGTCTTTCCCAATCCGCCAACGAGGAGGGGGAAACTGGCAGGAACAGATATCAACCCATTTCCAGTATACAGGATGGTCTTTGGGAAGTCTTCTGGAAGGGTGTCGAAACCCTTGATAGCCTCCCTTGCAGCAGCGTAGAAAGAGAGTGTGTTGATGGCGAGGGCGCCGGTGAACTCATCTACAGGCCACGAGGTTGGAGAGTTGTTCTGGATTGACAAATGCCCAGAAACTGTTGACACCATTTGAAACCGTGAGCCAAATGAAAACCAAAAAACTTTGGTTTCTGCAATGACATACCATTGTAGAGAACAGCAGAAGGTGATTGTCCAACCTCGCGTTTCACTCTTGTAAACAACGCCTCTACTTGTGAAGGTTTGGAGGCATCGAACTTGAAAGTATGGGCAGCACCTTCATAAGAAGGTGGAGAGTCTGAGAGGGAGCGAGATGCGAGAGCGACACTCCACCCACTTTTCAGGAAGTGTTTGGAGGTGGAAGCGCCTATGTTAGGACCTGAGCCGATGATGAGGAGGAGAGGCTTGAAAGAGGGCATTTTGGATAAGACTGGACTTGAGAGCTCTGGATTGTTTTTAGTGTGATTTAAAAACAACAAACCCAACCTAACCCCTCCTTTTGTACTTTCGCTGGAGCGACGAAGTGGATCAGTCAGCAATGCCGTTATCAGTGGCGTTGGCTTGATTGGGCTTGCTGAACAATCGGTCTCCGGCAAACTGCTGATAAATGCCAACTGCCGGACCGGCATGTCTTGCAGGGTGCTGATAGATACTTATTTCGGAAGCAAACTGATTCATTCTGCTCACCAATCAGTATGGGTCGCTAATGAAGATTCCCGGAGTGTAAATACATAATCAACAGCGCAGGACAAGACATCAACATATCTAAAACGAATCTGTCTTCCTGCTCCCGATATAGAATGCCAGGCCCGTAATTGACTCTGAACTCGCACAGATCTGTGGCCAATGGTCAGTAGCCGTTCGCCTATGAATCTACTCCTGCATTCCACCTTCAAGAGCGGCCATCGATCTTGAAGAGCTTAGCATGACATACGAAGCTATCCTCTTGGACGTTAACAAGGCTGCATAACCGGATTTTGTGCATGGAAGAGAATTAATCAATTGCTTGCCGCTAGAAATGGAAGGTCTCTTCTTAAACAATCGCTTCTTTCATAAGAAGTTGACACTCGATGAACAATCTGTTGGGTACAAGTGGCCGGCCAAGAGAGCAACATTACACTTTATATCCACTAAATTATTTACACAACGATACAACAAAGGGACCAATTTGTTATTACTTCTGATCCTCCCAGTCACACAGGCCGGATCAGCGCCGACAGTCCCAACCTTGCTTGTCCAACTCTTCGACAGCAAGGTGCTTTCGTTCTGCAATCTTGATCTCATTCTGGTGTGAAGGTAAGAGCGAAGTAAACTTGTGGTGGCTGAAAAGGGTGTCGCGGTAGACCAGATGCAAAGAAGATGCGATGAAGTTCAACAGGAAAGTGACTTGTGGTAGTAGCGTCGAACCGCACGGCCCATGCACTGTCACAAAGACATCGATCAAAGGATTCTTCTTAAGGAGTAAAATCAATCTCCGCCTCAAAGCCGAGGACGTTATAGCGTCAGGACTTCCAGTTTCCCGTATATATTCCTAGGATTTTCCAGCCTGCGGCGAGGCAAGGCACTTCATGGTCCCTCATTCCATTGGTTGACGCACTAGTGAGACCTTTCAGATTACAGTGTCTGTTGCGATGTGAAGTAAGATATCTGATACAAAGGTCAAGAGCTGAGGCTACGAGGAAGCGAACTGAGCTTATAAAAAGACAAGGGTTGGTGATGGATAGGTGGAGAGGAATAGATTGAAAATGGGAATAGATATATTACGAATAAGTCTTCTAGCAGATAGTTGGCATAGTAGTCCAAGAATGAAGTCAAAAGGAATGAAAAATAAACAACATCGGAAGCACAAAAGGAAGGAAGGGGCCGCGCAGTTGCAGTCACGAAGAGGAAGACCTAGACACGAGCCGTAGCGTAATGTCCAGCTTGGGAAGGACCATTTTGATACTGTGCATTGGAAGGGATGCCGATTCCATAACCGACGCCAGCCATCTCGCTCAGCTTGGGTGCTACGGGACAGTCTCGGTGGGCGAGGAGGATGGTGGACAGTCGCGTCACGTCATCACGTAGCGAACTGAAAATCAAATCACATAATGGGTCAGTTCAAATTGCTTCAGAAGCGGCAAGAAATAGTGAGAGCGAGGAAGAAAGGCTCACGTGTTGGTCTGGGTCAAGCTCTCGTTCTCAGCGGTGAGGAACTCAACTTTAGCTTGGAGTTGGTTCAACCAAGCTTTCTTCCTTTGACGGCACTTCAAAGCAGCTGTAGAAAAATCAAAACAAAAATGAGCTGAAGTCAGGAAGGCGTCCAACTTAAACAGAAATGTGAAATGAAATCACGAACCCTGTCTATTCCTCTCTAAGAAGTTCTTCCTCTTCTCCTCCTCCGTCTCACCCTCAGGTCCAGGCTTATTTTTTACGTCATCCCACTTCTTGACAACGAGATCATCGTCACTTTCTCCATCTTCCGTCGGAGGCGCTGAATTCTTGGCTTTCTTCCCACCTCTTTTTGGTGTAGAGGCGCGGGCAGGTGCTGGTTCCGCAGCTTTTCTCTTGTTGTTGCCGTTAAGAACGGGCGTGGAAGAGGTAGAGATAGAGTGAATCGTGCGTGGCGAGATGGATGCCTGATTTGACTCAGCAGCTGCAACCTGCGCTGCTTTACCCTTCTTCGCACCCCTCGTCGCGGGCACGAGAACATCCTTCTCGCGCTTACTCAGCTCTTGGTGAGCTTGAGTGAGGAGCAAGAGACCGTTTTCAGATGGTGAAGGCAAAGGCGCGGGGATCTGTTGCTGGAGTTGGTGCAAAGAAGCCTGTTGTGGGTTGTAGTGCTGCTGCTGTGGTGCTGCTGGTGGAGGCATCATACCATATTGATCGGGTTGGACATACTGTGGCTGCTGTGGATAGTGTTGTGTGTTGTGATATGGTTGTGAGTTTGGAGGCTGCTGTGCCTGGTCGATATGTGAAACGTGATTCTGCAAGAACAATCAAGGGACAGGAGGAGTATGATCAGCATGAGAAACAAAACTAAACGACAAAACGCTACTAACCGTCATAGAACTTGGACGATGAGAGAAATAGTCTGGTTGCTCGGGTGCAACTGTAGGCTTGACGTCGCTTGGATTCTCAAACGAGAAACCATTAACGACACCATATATAGCTGAATGAGTACCAGGTGTCAAGTCGCTGAGAGGAGGACCAGTAGCGTCCATTCCAACACCAGAGGTCGCGTTATTGACCATGGCAAGGAAAGCGGCTGTATTTGGAGTCGTAATCCCAGAAGGATTGGAACCGGTGAGAGGTGTCAAGCCGGTCGCACCAGGTGTCAAGCCGGTACGGACGAACTGGGATGGGTCAAAGGGAGTCATGGCGCCGTTGTGTTGAGCGAGCGTGTGGTTATGGATGCCGTTTCTGAAAGCGGAGGATGCGTCGGAGGTACCACTTCGTAAAGCGGCTACTGTTGCATTCTGAGGTGCCGTTAGCATCGCAGGTGATAGTGGGCCTGAACGGAGAGAGCTCTCAAGTGAAGGAGTTCTCGCGGTGGCGTCGACGTTAGCTGCTGACCAAGACGGGATAGAGTCGTCAATACCGTCAGACGAAGTGATAGAAGTGATGGAAGGGAGCTTCTGTTGGGCAGTTGAAACAGATGTATCGGACGAAGGTGCGGTTGAGTTGGTTTGCTGAGAGGAAGAAGAGGTAGCGTCGACGGCGACGATATTCGTGCCGCTGCTATTGTTATTGATCGCCGGGGCACCTCTGAGGACTCGACCTCCTTTGACGTGAGAACCTGCTACGTAGGTTGCAGCTTCGGCCTCTGCTGATGTTTCTGGGCGCGAGAACGACTTCTCAAATGGGTTGAGCTCGTCGGCGAGTTTGGACGGCTGCCGCGCGAGGTACTCTCTTGAATTGGCGGGAGGTGCTGGATTCTGGAGGGATTCTTCAACTGGGAGACCAAACACAGCACAATTGTGAAGCAAATAGGATAGTGAAACCGTTGGAAAGTAGGTTGAGCAGCAGGGGTAAAATAGAGCAGCGGATCGACCACGCGGACCACAACGAACAGAGCAGAAGGGCAGAACAGAAGAAGGCCAGAGGAAAAAAAAATGAACAAGAGTCAGTTAGATGCAGTAGATATACAACAAAGCCAGAGCAGATAAGATGAGGTCCAAGATAGAAGATGCCATTACATCTTGACAACAAATGACGTCTCGACAGAGATGGAAAGGCTCGAAAAAAAAAGCAAGCTATGATTCATAGGTGCCAGCGCCAGCTCCGTCGATGACCTCGTCGATTCATCATAGCACCTTAGCCGTAGTCCCACTGCCCAGGCCTCAATTGAACACACAAACCAAGACATAATTACTTACCTTTTGGTGGACGTTGGACTGCTGCCATGTTGATTTCAATATTGTTTTTCTCGAGGGAACCACTGCGTCAGTGACGTTGAGAAGTTCGATGGCTGAAAATCGTCATAGGCCAGAGGCAAAAACGAAAACAAAACTCATGGCGCAAAGGGGTTTTCTTCACGATTTTCCTGCCAAATCAACATATACATCTACATATTCAGGTATGAAAAGATTGAGAGTCCCATCAGTGCTACGGAAGAGCTAGCTCAAAGCGCTTGTGTGATAACCGTCACTGGCGTCTCGTTGGGCTGAACGTTGTTGCCTCCGTGGAGTCCAATCTTATATTTTCCCAAAGAGCGCCGAGACCATGAAATATACCCGTTATTTTGATTGGGCACTGATAGAGAAAAACGAATATCTACCTCAAAGCAACAGAAGAAGGTCAACGAAAGACACGATGGAACGCCACAAGACCCAAGAGCAGCTTCACGGAAGAAGGTCCTTGATAGGAGAAATGCTGTCAGTTGAGAGTTAAAAGTTGGGCTATGTAAAAATCGAGATGAGCAGCTCAAAAGCATTTGAAGCAAGCTCCTGAAAGCATCGAAGGGTGCCACAAACTGAAGCGAACTACAGCAGTTTACAAATCACTAACCAGACAGCTGATCATATCCTTTTGTAGGTTTCCAAGTGGGTTTTACTGTCGGAGCCACCAGATCTACGCAGCCGAAGGTTTAAGTTCTTCGTCACTGGCGATAGTGAAGCTGGCACTGTCGATCTGCGCCTGGAGGAGACCCCTAAAGCGAACAATTCACTACAATTGATACACCGAGAGATAGCTAAATGAACTTGATACAACGTCTGCGGAGAATCTAAACGAATTGGATATATTTAACCTCAACATCGCGACTTCTCTTTGTTGCGTTCTATTCAAAATCCTGCCACTCTTGCTTCCCTGCGATGACTATCTGCATTCTCTCCCTCTCACTCGCTTTCACCACATCCCGGTCCACAATCTCCTCAACCGCTTTCCTCCCCTCCTCATCACACAACACAAACACATATTCTCTCGCCATCGCGGCGAGCGCGAGTGCGCGGATAAGGAACTCCTCGTCCCCCGATGTGAACCTGAGGTAGTGTTTGAACTTGATGTTAATAGGTGTAGAGATGGAGTCAGGAGGAAAACGTGGCGTATCGATCTGCAGGAAACCACGGATGGTGATGGTTTCCAGCCGCGAGGAGTGGGTGAGGACGGCGAGCTCTTCAGGGTTTAACCACCACGTCGGATGGTCACGAAGGTCTTCTGGAGCTGAGGTCGCTTGGGGGGTTGAGCGTAGGCGAGAATGGCCTCGAAGGACAAGCGTGCGGGAGGAGACAAAGATGTTGATCCAGCTATCGGGGAAGTTGTGTCCCACCCCGCTATACACAACGACTTTTTCCAAATTCTTTAGCTGGTGCTGCTGTAGGCGGAGTGTGGGAATCTTCGGGTCGGGTGGTTTGTTCCAATGCAAATGCAGCTGTCGAATGTAGGAGAAGTTCCTCTGTACTCGCGGGTTATCAGCCCACATGCTGTCCCACGTCGGGATCAACATCCTCATGAGCAAGTTGGACTGCCTCTCGTTGTGCAAGTGGATATTACTGTATAACGAGCGGGCAGTGAGGTCGTATAACTGACGATTGCATCGAATGAAGGTTGAGAGCGTCGTTGGGTCTAGAAAGTGGGCTGCTACGTAGGTAAGGATGTCCAGAGGTAAAGCGTACGGCAGGGAGGGATCTGGTGAAGCCTGCTGTCCTGCTGTGAGGAACGGGTTGTCGAGTTTCAAAGACAGGTATGGAACAGCTGCATTGGGACAAGCATAATAGGTGTTAGGAGAACCTAACATCACTATAGAAAAGAATGAAAGCTAGACCAACACATTGGGAATGCTACCCGTCATGCGGTTCACCTTCAGCTCAGCTTAAGCTGGGTGTGAGCGTCCTCTCCGGATCGCGCTGCGACTGATTTTCGCTTTCATTTTGGTTTTTTTTTATTTTTTTTGCAGGACGAGATGGAAGAATTAAATTTCAAAGCTGGATAAGAGCAAAATACTACACATTCATCAGCCTCCTCCACTGATTGACGAGCTCTTGGACCAACACCGCGACACCAGCAGCGGCTTGCTTGACCCTTCCTTCCCTAATGCCACCCTCTCCACTTCTTCTGAATCCATCCTCGGCGTCCTTCCATGTTCCCTCGCCCCACTCTCCAAGCGCCATAACGAGCCTCGCGTGATCCGTGACCAATGTCCTGCCCCCATCAAGCTCCTTACACGTGTCTAGCACCGTCAGCGCGAGCTCTAGGCACCCAATCAGCACAGTCGCTTCTGGATCTTCAGAGATGGAGATCTGGCGGATGCCTAAGTTGAGAGCTAGTTCGAGAGTCTCTGGCGCGAGGACGTTGAGGTACGCTGGAGAGTGTCTAGCGGCATGCAGCAGGACTGTCATTGTCGCCAGGAACTTGGTGAGACTCAGTGAAGAAAGCACCATTCCTGTTCCTGCTCCGACGTAGTTTCGGGACGATCGCTGTTCTTTTGTAGTCTCGTCTTTGAGGTGGATCCAAAAGCGGTTAATGAATGGGATGATGAAGTATTCGGCAGCGAGGGCGGAGTATTCTTGACCTGGTTGAACGAAGCTCTTTTGCATTGACATATCCTTACTGGGAGTGACTTGATCGGAGACTGAACGGGATGAGAACCTTCGAACTTGAAGCTGTTTCTCCCTCACGAATTCAGGAACCTTCTTTTGAACCTCATCTCGTCCTTTCTCCAAAGCAAGTCTGCCGAGATCCGACGCTAAATGCTGAATTTGTCGACTAGGATCACTGGTGGATGAAGCTTCGACGAACTTCTTATGCATGGCAGGTGGAAGTAGTTTAGATGGAAAGTCGATTCGGGAAGTTGATGGAGCTTGTATGGTTGGGAGTGCTGCTGACTCTCGTGCACCCATTGCCAGAGCGGTCAATATGAATGATCTTTGGGTCAAGGAGTATTGTGACGAGAAATATTGTTCGATGAGGACTCTGCGAGAAGGCGGAGTTTGTCAATTGATTGGCGGAACTACGAAAGGGAGCGAAAGAAACAAACTCACAGCGTGGTCTTTTTCGGACAACAAACTACGAGAGCATTTAGAACTCCCTGTTTCCTCTCCTCAAACTCCTCCAGATCAAAGTTATCGTTAAGCCCTACAAACACAATAGCCAGCCTTTCAGCTTCGTCTTCAAGCTCCATCCCGAACCCTCGCTTCCTCCGAATCAACTCCTCACCCCACCTCAATGCGACTTCAATCTTCTCTGGGTCTTCTGTCCCCAAAAGCAGTTCAGTAAGTTGAGAAAGATAGACCGGTCTTTGTGGTTTCTTCTTCTGAGCCGTGTTGAGCGTCGGGTCTGTTGCAATGTCATCCAGCTCGGACGGGGTCGGGGAAGAAGCTCGAGAGGAAGATGAGCCTGCTGAGTCATATCCCGTCAGCGAGTCATCCGAGTCTGAAAGAATTTCAATCTTTGTTTTTTTCCTGGTCGCTGCTTTTCGATCTTTGGTTGACACCTTGACTTCAACTGCGATGGAGGGAGGAGGTTGGAGTGGGTTTATGTTTATCTCCTTTTCCTCAGGATTGACATTTTCTTCCTCCTTTTCATTCTCAAAAACATTCATTTTAAGTTCTCTCAGTTCCCGACAAGCTTCTTTTCCTTCTCCAACGCCGTCCCAGATACTAGCTCCGAACTCTAGGAGAGGGCCATCCGCCTTTCGCGTGAGAGAACTGACAGTCTCAGCGACCAGCATTCCAAGACGACGGATGGCCGGATCCGGGTGAGAAAGATACCCAGTCATTGCTCCGAGGAAAATGGGAGAGGTTGAGAGTTGGAGTAAAGGCGGTGAGGATGGAGGGAACGATTTGATGAGTAGGATCAACAAGGTGGTGATGTCTAAATATAGACCAGAAGTAAGATCAGAGACTAAATGATAATTAGTGACTGAAAGTACCTTTACTTACAATAATGTCGTGCCCACAAAGAAAACTTGATGAATTTTGTATCGCCCCAAACAGCTAAGGTCCTTCTCAACAATCCTTCTAGTCCCTTCATGTTACCGCCAGGCTTCATAGCACCAGCCCAGATCACTCCAACAATGGCTCTTCGTTTACTCAATTTAACACCAGACAGGATCCTCTCATCGACATCCACAAATACGCTTTCCAGCAGTAACTCCTTCTCTTCGAAACCAAATATTACTTCGAGCAACGCTGCAATCCTGGTTTTGCTTCGATAAGATGAATTAGAAGAGAGAAAGGATGAGGCAAGTTTGGTGAGGGAGGAGAACGGTTGAGCAATAATGAGGTCTTTAGTGTACTCGGTGAAAGGTGACGGTGACGTTGGAATTGGGATTCGCTGGCAAAGAATCGATACGAATTGATCGATCGGAAGAGATTGTGTGGTGAGGAGTTTAGAGAGAAATTGTGAGACTGGGTCTATTGACTGTAATTTGTACAGCGATGAAAGTTGGGAGTTAAAACCAATGAGGTTAACGAGCGATGTGGTAAGGTTCAGGAAGAAGGATCTAGAAATTGAACAGCATTGTGAACAGGTTAGATTTCAGAGCATGTTTCTTTTGTGAAGGAAAGTGTTAGAACTCACGACGACTGTAAAGATGGATACTCGTCAACTTGTCCTTCAAGCGCGTTCGCTACCCGTGCCGGTAATCCAACCAAACACTTCGCTACATTCTCCCACTGAAGCGCACCCATGCTATCCCCACCATCCCGATAAATACACTTGTACACTTCCTCAACCGAATAATCTGCGCTCAGTCTCTCCAACATCTTCAGACAAAACTTCTTAAGCGTGGGATGAGCCCTGCCTGACAGAACCTTACACAGACTCTGATAAGCCAGTATTGCTATCATTGGACCAAAAATGTTCTTTTTTCTTGAAGGGCAGAACCAGCTCTCTAAGACGTGCCTGTCAGTTGGTTGAAGGACATCGTACCAGTCGACGACGACTTGACCAAGAATGACCGTTTGAAAGCTGGCCACGTATCTGTTCATCAGAATTTTCTGTTCCTTTGAGCCCTTATTCGAGTGAGACCATCTGAAGGAGCTAGTAGTGACGTCGATGAGGTTCAAAAGGTCTAATGGGACAGAGAGAAGGCCAAGGAGTGTTTCTGAGGAAGCAATTGGTGCCTTTAACGCATCTCTTGTTTGCCTAAGATAACTAGATGTCAAGTCGTCATCGGAGTGAGATGATGTTGGAAGGTCCATAGCCATCCTGAGCGTGAGTTGGGCGAGGATCTGGAGAAGTCTCCACAAAGCAACAGACACAAAAGCAAGGCATCTCAAATCTCATACGTACTGATAGGTAAATAAACAAAAGGGCTACATACCTTTACCAGACCGCTTATCGAAAACGAGGTGAGGCTGATGTAGCCGGCAGTTGAAAAAGTTCTTTTGATTCCCAGCAATACAATACAATACAGCGAGTCTATTTTCTCCGAATTTTTCCAGATCGTATATATCATAGATGAATAGTTATTCGCTTGTGTCAAGCTGTTTGTGCTTAGGGAAGTTGCTTACGACTTTACAAATAGATACCCAGCCTAGTTACCTAGCACGAAAAAGCGCGTCGCTTCGCACTCTCAGACTGTCAAGCAGCTCGAACCACTATTCCTCAAGCAGGGGTATCCACAATAGCATGGTAGAGGGCCCAAGGAGGTCAGGTGTCTGGAGATTTCTTGTAGTATGCCTGCTGCTCTCTGTGCTGATATCACAGAGCTCTGTGCACGCGAAGCAGACGGTGCTGGACGATCTGGAAGGGCTCAACATTGAAGAGGAGGATGGAGAGCTGGACTGCTTGCAAGTAGCAGATGAAAAGCTGATAAACAAGATGTTCACAGATGGTAAGTAATCGTTCGGATCTCTTTGTCGTGGCCCCAGCTCTGACAGAAGACACACTGCCATTCGTCTCTTAGGTGGTCCTGGAAAAAGAGTCCAGCTGTGTCCCTCTACCACTTACAAGATCTCATCTCCCATCATATTCACTTCCAAGGATCAAGAACTGAGTACAGCAGGTTATCCAACGGACAACACCCGAGCGAAACTCGTGGTGAGCGGGACGGGAATGACTGCGATTCAGTGAGTCTAACAAGGTCCTCAGATGCGATCTGTCTTTGGTGCCTACATTCTGACCTCACTGTCTGGAATCTTTTAAAGAGGCGACTGTCGTCGTTGTGCTCGAGTAGCGATTCGAAATCTTCACATCGACGGCTCGCGTGCAACGCTTGGACGAGCAGAAGCATCATCGACTAGTGCAGCCCTAGTAGCTCTCGGAAACAACGAGGGGCAGGTCGTTGAAAGGTGTATCATTAGAGATCCAAGAGGTTGGGTTGCTGTATACTTGAGGGAGGGCGATGACTTACGGTGCACTGGTGCTAAAGTTGTAGGAAATGAAATCGTGAGCTCTTCCTGTCTTTTTCTTTTAACAACCGTCCTTTCGTTTCTAAAATTGTCACTCACTGTCTTGATTTTCTACTCTGTATGCTTGTGGTATCTGTACAGGGTCCAGCTGGTGAGGAGTGGATTCCTTCGATAGACGGTCCTGACCCTGAAGAATCACCGCTGGGCAAACCACTAGGAGATGGTCTCTCTCTGAGTTGCAGAAACAGTACTGTATCAGACAATGTTTGTAAAACAATCTACTCCTTTTCATCTAGGCATTTTAGCTGACTTGACACTGCCACGGTTCGTGCTCTGCGTTGGTGTGTACAACAGGTCTTTGTCGATACAACGGACGCTGGAATTGTCATCTTCGGCTCACCAGGATCAACAATTACTAAAAACCGAATCCAATCAAGATCGCTTCCTCAAATGGGAGGAATACTCCTTGTCGATTACCACCCATTTGATGGATCGTACGAGGACACCGTTGTCTCACACAACGTCATCGACGCTCTTGGTGCTCAGATCAGAGTTGGAATTGGAATTGGTGCTCCCGTATGGTCGGATGACATGGACACCGTCATCCACTCTGGAAGCGTCATCTCGAACACCCTCAGAGGGTACTGGATGGGATACGGAATCGCTGTCGCTAGTGTCAAGAACTTTACCGTCGTTGATAACCTCAGTACAGCTAGGAATTCGGGATTGAAGGGGGAGAGATGTGATGAGAGTATCAGTGGTCCAGTCGCCTTCTTGAGGAACGCCAGTTCAACAGAGGGAGCTTTCCAAGGTGAATTCGTGGATGGAACGATTCAGTACAGTGAGTTTGCATCTCTCGAGTTCTCAAATATAATAATGCCTACACCATTCTAATTCTCTTTTCTCTTGCAGTTGTTTGTATCGATGCAGAAACCGAGGGCGACAGCTTAGCCTCCACTTTCAAGCCTCAAGAACCTGTGAAGGCGAGTGACGATCACTTCATCTGACCGAATCTGATCTTACCGATACTTCCGATTTATCTCTGCAGCTGAAAGGACTTGAGCAGTTCGATGCTGATGAAGATGAACTAATGATGGATCCAGAAGAGGAAGAGGCACAACGCCCCAAAACGGTGGTCGACGAGATCCTGTCCTTTTCCAAGAACAGAATCGCTGATGCATTGAAGGACGTGTTAGAGAAAGTTGAGAGTGTTGGTGTCATTAAGGAAACGATGAAGAAGAAGCTGATGGGTCAGAGTTTACTGGAGTATGATCAGGGAATGATTCTGTGAGTCGCTCTTCAATGCGAGTTTGTGTGTCCTGCAATTGATAAGATTTTCTTTTTCAGGTCGGCGTTGTCAGGTCTCTCCACTAGGGTCGCAAACTTGGAGTCTGAACGCAAAGCTTTACGCGTCACCGTGGAAGGTTTACGAACAGAAATTGAAAACTTAGGTGAAAGCATTGACGGGATGGACGTAAGTCCTGAAGCTATAACTGAAATTCACGACTCTCTAATGCTTCACTAACTACATTTAAACTTCAATCGTAGTCTCGTGACTCGACACTGCTCTCTGAAGTTCTTTCAATTGTACGCAACTCACCACCACTCCCACCACCACCTGTTGTCGAAGAGCCTCCAATGCTTCAGCAACGAATGCGGAAATCATCATCTTCTTTGAAGAGGAGGGCAACTCGGAAACAGATCATTAAGAAGGAGTCATACTGGACCTCCCTCAGGTACCTGTTGTACGCCCAAGTGTGTCTGCTGGGCGTGTGGGGTTTCTGGAAGTTCCGACAGGAAGTAACGCGGAAGATCAGACCTATAAAAACATCAAGGAGAAGTCACTGATGGGCCTTTGAATCACGATAACCATTTGGTTAGAGTAAATGAATGCTGCTTAGATTATTGGGTTCTTACTATCATATTTATTTTACTGGTTTATTGAGCAAACCACTTCAATTTCAGTCATGAAAGGAGACTATATCTCTCGACTACTTGTATCTGGTTTTAACTTGAAACTTAAAGGACACAATCCTGATCCCTTTATCATGTTGCTAGGCTTGTGTGTCCTCAATTCTTTGACGGACAGCCACGGTTTGCTCTGCGACGGAGGCATGTAGGTAAATCTGTTGAAGCGGTGATTGCTCTATTGCGCGTGCCTAGATTGTAAAAGCGATGTGGGTCTCAGCTCGAAAACAATCTCCCAGCACTCCAAGTTCGAATTATTGGAGCTTGATTGGATAAAGAATGCATGAGGAGATTGACATTTACCATTTTGATAGTGGAAGAACATGTGTTGTAGAGATTACAAGACCGGAATTCAGGGAGAATCATCTGCCGCCTTTGGGACCTGCAAAACATCCACCCTAAAACTAACGACTAGGAAAACAATTAGAGAGGTTCAGAAACACCTCTAGCGCTTAGTATGATGAATCAAACGTTTGGTTTTCTTGACAGTATCAAGAGCCCCCTAAGTGATTTGGGCTAGAAGGATGCAATTGTTTGTATATGCGGCTTGGGTTTCTGAGTAGAGAAACTGTCGCACCCCTCTGACTACCATCCAGCCAACAACAACTTTCGGCATTTAAAACTCTTCTACGAAGTACTTTGTAAGAGTTCTCTTTTCCAAACTATTCCTCGCTCTACTACACGAAAAGTCTCTTTTTGCAAAATATATTGAAACCTTATCTTTCAAATTCACTAAAGACCAAAATGCGAATGATACTCTTCCTCTCCGCTATAGAATTTCAGCATACAAAAGGAGACTATATGTATTTGTTAAAGTGTTTACCGTCAGAGAACTGAAAGGTGCCGACTGCATTTGAAAACGCAATCGGCTGTAGTTGAAGGTTGCGGCATTCGCAGTATTGAACACAACCATATTGTAAACCAGTACTCCGGAGATACCTCAATACACTTTAAGTAAGCACTCGATGGCCTTCCTATAAACTCTCTGGAGCCGCACTTGATGATGTGATGCCTCTGGAAGCACTGATGCGTTACAGGAACCCCTCAAAAAGAAGCCAGTCTCGGACTTGACAAGCGAAATCTGTGACTCATTAGTAGGTACAGAAAGAGTACTGTGAGTGCCAGTTTCTTACCTCACCCGTTGACAAGCAATTTTCTTCCATCCACCCCGCCCTCACCAACTACACTGAAATAAACACTGAAATAAAAGTAAAAGTTTAAAGTCTAGAAGGAAATTAAAGTCAACCAACGATGAATCGAGTTGGCGTGCAATCTTTAGTAAAATTGGGATTTAAATCTTAGATTTGAAACCTAATTGGGCAGTTCTGAGAACAATTTAGCAAATCATGGCCGACAGGGAGTCTCTCGAGAAATTTCTTCGTTTGCAAAAGGGCCACTACCTGGTCAATTTGGCATTCCCAGCTCGAGCGATGTCGGAGTTTTGCAATTTTAATTCACCCTAGGAAGCAGGAGTAAAAGCTCAACGTGATCATAGCGTCAAAACAAAGCAAAGACGCAAGCGATACTAGGGATATGCGAGGTAAGGACGTTGAAGTCCTTCGCTGTACCACTCAGATGCAAAGAGCACCGCCAACACTATCTCAAACAAGCCTGAAACGTTTTGCTTTCCATCAGTCATTTCTCCACAATCTCAAGCGCATCCTCAACCAGTACTCTAAACCACCAGCGCAGAGGGAGCGGTTGGGAATACAGCTGCCGAGCTCGTGGTCACACTTGTATCCTTCTCCACACCCAGCAGATGCGTCCCGGTCGCCCCGACTGACGGAGGTGTGACAGTCCTGATGAGATTCGGAGCCTCGTCTGCTCTCACCGCGTTCCCTTGGATTACTTCCTCCCCTGGCGCATCATTCCCTACAGAAGAACCACCACTTCCGCCTAAGAATGCCGGGAACGGGATCCCACCAAACGAGCGTTTCGATCGGCCGCCGATCGTGGACGTGTCCCCATCTCCACCGAAGTCAGAGCTTCCACCGCGCTGTGTCGAAGTCGCGTCGTCGTCATCGTCGTCGCCTATCACGCTGAGCTCTCTCCTCTCTCTCTCTCCATTGTCGGATGTAGAAGAAGAGTCAAGTGTTCGTTTCAGGGTTGGCGTAGACTGATCGCTCTCGTCGTTGATGTGCACGTCGACGACGCTCGTAGTTTGAGACTTCCCGCCAACAAGTTCGCTCCTCTTCCCTAAGAATCCACCTCTCTCATCTTCAGATCCTTCATCTTCGGACTGCCTTCCAATGAGGGAGGTGCGGATCTGACGGGGAGTATGTGGGTGAGATGTCGAAGGTGAGGTGTTCTTACTGGATTGGCCGGAAGACGAGGTCTTTCGAAGGGATGCAGAGGCGAGTTGATGAGCTGGAGGTGGTGGAATACCAATTCTGCATTGAATTAGGTGGTAACATCAGGGACATTTTTCATATTCAGATTCAGATGAAAATTCGACGCACGGTGACAGGACGGAAAATATCTGCCCGTTCTCATTTAAAGGAGCACCGTAGCTCTCAAATGGATCAGGATGTCGATTCAACACAGGTTCCAGACCCAGATCACCCGCTTTACCGGTGATCCTCTCAAACACCTATTTTTTTGACGACATAACATCAGCGATGTAGCAGAAACACAGATAGAGTGAAGGGAACAAACCTCGATCTGTGATTTCACAACCCCACCGACTTTCAAAAGGACTTCATCCCATATTTCTTCTTCCGCCTCGAGGACTTCGTTGTGGTAAGACGCCTTCATATCATCAATCGCGTCGACCTATAGCAGCAAAAGTGAGAGTGAGCTTCGGCTGCAGGTTCAAGGTTGGCTGATAAAAAAAATAGTGAAATGCACCTGCTGTTGTAGAAGAGCAAGCGTATTTCTGAAAGAAGAGAGGTCTCTCTTGCCCTTCTTGGCTATCTTGAGGTTCGCTGCTTCTGTTCGCCGAAGCAGAGTGGACTGGGTGTGCAATGAAGATTCATCTAGTCAAACAAAACCAACGAAAAACAGAGAGGGCTAAATTCAACTCATGCTACAGGGGTAGCACTCTGGCAAAAGGGGTCCAAGAGAATAGGAAGAGAAGCAGAGAAAACGTACAAGCGGCTTGTCTTTCTGTCACACTCAAGCTATACGTGTCCAAAACCTCCAATAGCGGTATCTCGAACCCTTTGTACAGCCCATCAGCGAGCACAAGTTCCTGGTTGCTGATCAAGTGTTGAAGGCCCCCGCACGCCTGGAGGCCAGAGGCAGCTTCGTCACTCGTGCCCTTGAGCCGAGAGCACGCTTCCAGCGCCGAAGCCAAGCGACCTGTAGTCTGAGCAGAGACAAGAAGCTGCTGACGATGTGCTTTAGCAGCTTGAATGAGCTCGGAGAAGGTTGAGAGGGACTGTCGGAGGTCGTTGCGAGTGATTATTGTCGAGGGTCCTCCCTCAGGGAATTGCTGAGCAAAAACGACGATCAAAACAGGTTAACTTTACTTCAGATAAAGGTATAACGGTCTAAAGGAACTCACAGAAGCTGATGTTGTCGCCTGTGAGAAAGTTGGCGACGTCGGTCGATTGTTTGTGAACCTTGCGGATGAGGCGTTGGAATGAACACGAGAACGTGGGCCTTGACGAGTTTCAGACCTGAAAGACGCTGCGGATGAAGAAGACGCTGGGGGAGCCATGAAGCTGTATAATACGTATCTGCAGCAGCTGGGTGGTACGATTATCTTTCAGTTGCTGAAAATCTCGCGGGGAGCACAGTGAATGGCGAAAGATAAGCCAAATCGAAGTCAGAAAGTCGTCCCGTTAGTCGAAAACAGCTCTAAATAAAAGGAAAGAGCCCACCTGAAGCTCTCCTCATTCAAAGCAGCCAAATCCCAGAAGGAAACTAACGAGAACCGGAGGAATGGACCCACGCAGCGTCAGTCGACGTCGACCGGTGTTTTCGAGACCCAGGCAAGGAAGCTGAAGGTAAAACATAGAGAATATGAGGGGGTTTCCTAAAGAGAGTTCTTCTTCACTTTTTACTCACCAGCAAGGAAATCAGCGAGGGAGCTCAGTTTGGTTGAGTCGACACGCTCGCGACTATGGCGATTTGCTGACGCTGGCGACGGGCAAGTAAGCAACAAACAAAGAAAATGAGCTGGCGCCGAGAACAGTGACAATTGGAAGGTATTCACGTTATAATGCCAGAGGGACCTCTTAAGAATTGAGGGGAAATTCAGAATTCAAAACAGCAGCGCCGTCGTTACGAAATGGAAAACAACAGCAAGATGTCCCATATACTGGAATGTATCTCAGAAGGACATTCTTGGCAACGGATATTTGATACTACATCTCAACGTTTACCTTGGAAAATGCCTGCCGTACTTATGTTTCCACCAACCACCAACATGTTTTCATCCAGTATCTTCAAATCTGTCTGTCGAACGACAGCACAGCCGTCTCTGATACGCTCCAATGGACTCCTAGCAACCAGAAGCTATTCCGGTGGTCGGGGCCTTACCCCACAGGAAGCTGAGATTCGAAATAAACTCGTTGACAGGCTCGAGACGGAGGACGTCGAGGTTGAGGATGTTTCAGGTGAGAAAAACCTTCAAAGGTTCTTCCTGAGAGGAAGATGCTGATAGAATCTTCGTCAGGTGGCTGTGGTGCTTCCTTTAGAGTCGAGGTTTCCTCACCGGCTTTCACAGGGTAAGCAAAACTTTCCCTTCTTGATTTCGTTCTGCATTCATCAAAGGAGTAATATCTCATTGCTTCTGGAAATCTAGGATATCGATGTTGAAACAGCATAAGCTCGTGAACCAGATATTAAAGGAGGAGCTGAAGACAATCCATGCTCTCGCTGTGAGTAATGTTTCTGACTAATCCACTAGGTGCACTTTGGAAGGTCACTCTCGTGGGACATCGACCCAGCGGTACGAGAAGTCGAAGATGATCATTTCTTTTCAATGGGGAATCATTGGGATTCAGCTCCTTGTCCCATTTCCACGAGCGCGTTCACTGACTTGCTCTCCTTTCGCTTTCCATTTTCTTGAACAGCTTACGACTCGTCAGCCACCGAAATAGAGACATGGGATACTTCTATCAGCAATCAGACTCTAACTATGTTATACAATGAATGTTTCCCGGTAGAATGCATTCCAGGACAGACTGTGACTAATCTCCTTCTCTCCGATCGGCCTCTTCTACACCCGCTGAAGGCAGCTCCGCAAACTTATATCAACCAGGAAGCACTTGCAAGTAAGATAAACTTGCCGTTTACCAAAATCAGAACTTTTCTGTCCTCTTCGCTATCTCATTTCATTAACGCAATGTCAAGATGTCTAGCCTGGTTGGTGAATTGCAGTTCGACCCAGGTATTGATTGTGGAGCAGGGCATACTGGCGTGTTGATTGATGAGCTGTTTCCAATTGGGACCAGGAGGGAAGTGTGTGGTTGAGCTAAGGCCGTTAAGGAGTTCCAGGAAGACTTCTCGAAGGAACAAATTCTGGAAAAAAAGGAAAGATATAGCATCAGCGGTGGATGTAAAAAAGTGTCCTGGAGAGAAGAATGACCAATCCAGAACCTCGGTGACTGCGATACTTCCTCGTCGCCATCAAACATTCTCACTTGACCCGGACCCGTTAACACTTAAGTGCTTGAAGCCGGACAAATGACTACAATCACCTGTAGCAACTCCATTTTATCCTCCAGATCTCACTGATAGTCAACAACAACGATCTTCAAACTTAACATTCGGCTCTACGCGATCAGCAGCCAAGAAGTCACAGAATTTCGGACACACCCGGTGGACTATGGCCAGATTCAAGGGACTGATAGTCAATTGAAGGCCTATGCTGAACAAGGTGGCTGATGTCAGTTCCAGTGATGATGCCACCGTATGAGGTTTGAGTGGTCCAGGAGCCATGAGACCTAGAAAGTTCCATTTTGGAGAGTCTGGGTCGAGCAGGAGTAAGTGATTAGCTCTGAACTTAGAATCCTCAACGAGTATATTCAGCTGCTCAAATTAATGCTCATCCTCAAGAATGAAGGCAATTCGATGCTCACAGAGCCAGGATCAGAAAGCGCAACTGGCGACATAAAAAAAAAAAAAAAAAAAAAAAAAAACAAAAAAAAAAAACAAGTGGAGATAGTCCTCAGTGCCAAATAAGTTATTAAGATATTATCCTATCCTCGAATGTCATATTTCGTAGGGATGGAAAGAGAGACAAATGGTAGCTTCCTTTCCTGCGCCTGTAGCTCTTTCAGACATCAAACAATCACAGACTTTCAAAGTATAACGTTACGATATGTAGATGCTGAAAAATACAGACATCTGAAACCATCGTTATAAAGCAATTCATCAGGCATTAATGTGCCAGTCGAGCTTATCAGCCCATTTACCGGGCAAGATGCGATGAAGTTCCTCGACATCTTTATCGCCACGTCCAGAGAGACACTGACGCAACAGACCAATGTCAGAATGATCTCCTTCAATTCAACGGTTACTTAAAGACGAAAACTCACAATGACAACATCCTGGTCTTTGCCGAGAGTCTTGGCGAGTTGAACACCACCCCAGACAGCGTGAGATGATTCAAGAGCTGTCACGATATTCAAATAAGAATCAGCTAGAAGTCCTCCAAAAGAGAAGAAGAAAGAAACGTACCTGGAATGATACCCTCGAGTTGAGTACACATTCTGAACCCTCTGAGAGCCTGCTCATCATCAGCGACTCTGTACTCAGCTCTCAAAGAGTCCTTCAAGAAGGCGTGCTCGGGCCCAACACCAGCATAGTCCAGTCCTAAAAAAAATTAAGTCAGAATGTATATAATTGCAGAGGAGATTAAGTAAATCAGGGAAAGAAACCTACCAGCAGAGATGGAATGTGTTTCAACGATTTGACCAGCGTCGGTTTGAAGAACGTATGTTTTGACACCGTGCAGAACACCAGGTTTGCCATGTACGAGAGTAGCAGCATGCCGTCCAATACCAACACCTAGGGAGAGTTGAAACGCACCGTCAGTCAATAGTCGAAGATGAAAAAGACGAAGGAGTGGCTGCTTACCATCTCCTCCAGGTTCAATCCCAACCAATCTGACGCTCTCCTCTCCAATGAAGTCATAGAAAGTTCCAATTGCATTGGATCCACCACCAACACAAGCAACGACGGCATCTGGGAGCTTGCCTCTTTTCTCTTGGAGCTGGAGCCTGATTTCTTGGCCGATGACTTTTTGGAAGTCGCGCACGATCGTGGGGAACGGGTGTGGACCCACGGCCGACCCGATACAGAAATGGGTTGTAGACAATTCAGTGACCCAATTTCTGAAGGCTGCATAGAGGAAAAAATTAGCGACGCAGTCATATGCAAGAGAAAAGACGGCGTACCTTCTGAGACGGCGTCCTTGAGAGTTTTAGTTCCAGAGGTGACAGGAATGACCTAATTGAGGAAGTTGTCAGAACTATATTATTAGTGGATGATGATTGATGGACGAAAAGCTTACGTTAGCCCCCAGCATCTTCATTCTGAAAACGTTCAAAGCTTGTCTTCTCATGTCCTCGGCACCCATGTAGACATCGCACTTTAACCCAAATTTGGCACAAGCAGTAGCAGTAGCAACACCATGTTGACCAGCTCCAGTGTCGGCAATAATTCTCGTTTTACCCAAGCGACGAGCAAGGAGGATCTGAAGTACAAGGATTGATCTTCAGCACAAGCTCTTTCTGGCAGGGTCAATTTAAATACAAGCAGCCGTACCTGTCCAAGAGCGTTGTTAATCTTATGAGAGCCCGTATGGTTCAAATCTTCTCTCCTGAAACAAGAGACACAAACCATTAGAAACAAAGAAACAAGAAAACAACAAATTTGGCTACTTACTTCAACCAGATTCGAGCACCACCAGCTTCCTCCGTCATTCTCTCAGCAAAGTACAACTGGCTTGGTCTGTTGATGTAACCATACAGATCCTGGAACTCTTTCCAGAACGCAGGATCATTGACAGCTGCTTTGTGGCCCTCCTCGAGTTCCCTCAAGCAATCCGTAAGGGCTTCTGGAACGTAAGCACCTCCGAACTCTCCAAAGCGGTCGTTCTTCTTTTCGACGACGTCGGGAACGATATATTTTGGGAGATCGAATGAGACTTCAGCTGGTTGGAAGGAGGTACGGACTTGGGAGCCTCCTGTTGGCGTGGATACTTCACGGCAATATTCTTCTAGGGCTTTAGCACGCGCAGAGATGCCTCCTGGAGTTGAGGTGACGAGGTTAATGATCTTGCTGCCGATGACTACTCCGTCGGAGCCAGAGTTGGAGACGTAGTCGAATTGGGAGCGCGTTGCCACTCCAAAGCCGACAGCGACAGGGACTGCGAAAGTGATGGTATTCAGTTGATATAGCGCCTTGAGTTGAGATTTTACTAACCGTTACTAAAAGACTTGACCCTAGCGACAAGCGCTGGGAGAGACTCCGAGACAGCTTGATATGCCGAGGATCCAGTCGTGCCCATCTGGATTCAAGACCACCAACAGTCGTTGACCAATAAGTCACAGAAACGAAAGACAAATTAGAAGAAGACGTACCCTGCTAACGACATACATGAAAGAGTCGGCGATTGAAGCAAGGAATTGAATTCTTGCGTCTGTGGTAGAGGGAGCGATGAGAGGGACGTAGGATAGACCCTCTTTGGTACAGAGTCTGAAAAGAGTCCAGAACAAAAATTAGTCCAGATGCAGAATTAGAGAAAACATGAGGAGCTCGGACACACCCTCTGAACTTGACAGCTTCCTCTGGTGGTAGATCAACAACGATGAAGCCATTCGCACCTGCTTTTTTAGCAGCCACAACAGCTTCTTCTTCACCAAAGGAAAGAATAGGGTTGTAATAGCCTGTGGGTCATACATGATCAGCGTGGGTTAGCGGGTCAGGGGAAAACGTTTTCCCAACGCGAACGAAACGGCCAGACTGACCCATAATTAGCACTGGGATAGTCAATCCTTGAGCTCTGGCCTCCTTGACAAACTGGATACATCGTTTGTAGTCGACACCGTTTTCAATAGCAACGTTGTTAGCAGCTTGGATGACCACACCATCGGCTGATCCCCCACAAAAAGTCAGTTAATCAGATATTTTAAAAAAGAAAAACAACGGTAGGTATGGGACCTACCGATAGGATCTGAGAAGGGGTTGCCTAGCTCGATGATGTCAGCACCACCGGCTTGCATCGACAACATGAGTGGGACCGTGTCGTCCACTGTTGGGTACCCAGCGGTAAGGAAGGTAACGAACACTGGTTCATTCTTTTTCAACGGGCCACGTCAGCACACTGAACAGCACAGAAGAGAGAATTGCTTACTTTTTGATTCTTTGAAGAGAACGTCTCTTTCAGTTGGACAGCCATCGTGTTAAAGTGGTAGTTGGAGAATAACGGAGCAAGCCATTCAGATCGCCACCCTTTTTTAAAAGCCGAGTCAGGATTTGTACCTTGCCACTGGATTTCTAACGTTCTGCGGCGTGAGTCAACAGTTCTTGTGAAAAGTAAGAAAAGCAACAAATATTATCCTTCATCCTTTGTTAAATCATTTGAATGAGGGTTAAATATAAAGGTGTTATTTGGAACCGACTGGGACAGGGGTTTTATAATTACGCATGCTCGTCGATGGAGTTCAAACATGGTCTCAAAACATGTTTATCCTTCTCCACAATATTTACCACACGCATTACCATATTTCTTCCACTTCTCACGTCTGATCCGTATTTAACCCATGGCGTGCACACCGCTTCCACCTCTTCAACTTCAACATCTCCGCGCAAGTCGCACTGGCAATGGAAAAACAGCTGAATGCGTTCGTGTTGGTGTTAGGCGATAGTCTTCGAATCCCTAAGAATCATCGGAAAATGAACCCCCTTTTGGTCTTCGGTAACGTGTCTTTGAATCCCTTTGTGTGGTCCAGTTGAGATTGTTCATCCTGGGATCTCCACCAACGCGACAGTATTTGAGTCCAAGATGAAGTTCCCCAACGATACAAGAGCATCTTCATATACTGGTCCATCTCATATGTCATATGTTAAGCAATTCCGTCCGATGTTTTTCCAGCAGTTTCATCGTACTGCACAAGTATCCCAAACAAAACTCACCATCAGTCTCGCCCACAGTTTGCCCAGAAACACATTTGAAGAGAAACTTACCCAATCACTGCACTTCCCAAGCCTGTGAAGCCCTGCACAAGTTCGACTAACATCTTCCATTCCATTAGGTCGTACGAAACAAACACAAGGTCAAGCCATAGTTTCCTATACATCCATCCCAACAGCACCCCAAACAAGAAGCACACATTATTAGAAGGCACAGAAAGGACAAGGGGAATCAAGGTGAACGTACACAGTACTCCACCTCACCTCCCTCCTCCTCTTCCTCAGCGTCTCAAGCTCTATCGTAGTCTCTGTCGCACTCTTCGACGTTGATGACTGAGAGAGTGTAGTTGTAAGGGAGGAGATTTGATTATTGATTGTGGGGAGGGATTGCGAGAGATGAGAGAGCGCAATGAGGATGTCGATCAACCATAGCCGGCTAATATCGACATCAAATGTAAATAAGTGACCGAACAACGGCAAGGGGAAACGAAAAAGGGAATGAATGCTTACTTGGCCCATAGATCAGCTTTCCTCCCAACTTTCTTCCCAAACACGCCATACCGATGGAGCGTCCATGTATCATTCGCAACATCGCTGCACAGCGTCAACACGACCTGGACGTCGACTTTTCCCGACAAGAGCTGTCGCAATGGAGTGAGAAAGCTAAAGAGGAGGAGGGAGCGACGGGCGAGGGACATATTGGATTGGACAGATCGCAGGGCGGTGTCCTGCGGCGAGAGAGAGGTGGGTGTGGTGCGGAGGTAAGGATGGGAGGCGTACTTGAAGTAAAGGTAGAGTTTGATTGAGTATTGAATGAGTTTCTGTGAAGGAACCAAATCATCGGAAGAAAGTGGTGAGTGAGACGAGCCTTTGCCATCCCTTGATGAAAGAACAACGAACCAGCGTCTTGTCCCGCCCACCAGAAGTTTTCAGCATCTCCTCAAAAACTCTACCTATCCACGGACCTGAGGTCTTTCTCACCACCACCGCTGTCGCTTTGCCCTTATTTTCTACTCGTCCAGTCAATTCAGAACGGTGGGCGGCTAAAGCTTGATCCTGTCCCTGCTTCTCCTCCATTCGATCCAACGATGCCCTCTTCAAAGGAATTGGCCGAGATTGACCATTGGGTGTGACAAAGGAGGATATTGTAGGCTGGGGAGAGAATAGATGCGCGCTGCGGTGGGGGGTCATTGGTGGTGAGGTTGTGGTGTGGCCGAACGAAGAGGAAGGGAGGAGGATTGGTCGGTGAGGTGTGTGATTCGAGGACCAATTGTTGTTGTTGATCATTTATAGGGACATGAAGTGGTGTGTTTAGGTAACGAAATTGAAGGATCAAGGATTAAAATGATAAAGAAGGGTTTGCTGCAGGTTCAAGAAGGTAGTGGGCAACACTAGAGGATAACAGCAAATATGTCAGCTGATTGAGACTCATACGTCTATCAAAAAGAAAGGCTTACAGATATCAAGCTCTCAGCCTGCTCAACGAGAAGGGGACAATCTGGTCAGCGCGTCGTCTAATTCAAGCATAGGAACCAGCGTCCTCCCCATTTCCCATCTTAACTAGGACAATGTAGAGTCCCGCAAAATAACTTTTGAGCCACCAGTTCCATAAGAAGGAAATGACTCACCAAATACAGCTGAGCGAAGGAATGGAAAAGTCGAGGCGCGACATAGTCAGCTCCCCCCTTCTACATGGGACGATTACAGCTCAAGCAAGAACAGGAAAACATACCCTTTTGAGGAATGAGAATAACGCTCGGTATTCGGTACCTGTTCAAGTAAGTCGTGCCCAATCGACAGGAGGCCTAGAATGAGTACTTCAGAGTGCAAGGAGGCAGTTGGTATCACGCGAGGTATCTGTCGAGGAGACCCAAAAAACAATGGGTGGAAAATGAGAATCTGTTGAGGGCGAGAGTTATAGCTGCCATGTCTTTACTAGTGTGGTTCAAGGAGAGATGATCACCTTTAGATAATAAAATGAATAAAATAAAAACATTCAGCGGCTCTCCCTCTGAAACCTGGCGAATGAACGAAGGTTGCCGTCGCACGAGCACTACCTCCTCCTCTCACGTAACCCTTGGGCTGTCTGACATTCAATTCCTAGTCGTGGTCTCCTTCGACTAGTCTGACACTCTTTCCTGGGCTTGCGTACTGGGAGACAGAAAACTGAAACAACCTTTCGTTTTGAGACTTGAGAGGAGTCGTCTAAGAAACCAGGAATCATGAAGTCCGAGAAGTGAGTTTCTATTAATTTTATTGCTTTGGGAAAATCAATCGACGAACAACTGACGGGGCCCTTTCGTTGGGACAAACAGATTCAACGTCCTTCAGCCGTACATCAAACAGCTCCTCACTTCGACTCTCCAAGGTAAACACTCCATTTATTCCTACCCACCCCCATTTAAAACTCTGAGACCTTGATACTCTCCCCTCTTAGGCCAGAAGTACACCGACTCGCAGAAAGTCAAGTCATGGACGCAAGAGCTGTCCGAGAGGATCAAGGAGAGGATGAAGGTCGTCGAGCCGGTGGGATGGAAGTTTATCGTTAGCATTACGATTAATGAGAACCATAACCAGGCGTCTAGGTGAGTTACCTGCTTTCAGGTGAAGGAGAGAGCCCCTCGCGTTTGTTTGGGCTGACGGTGCTGCTTGTCGTCTCTCCGTGTGGGGCAATGGTTTGCACAGAGCTGATCTGGCAGTACATTGGGGCCCAGAGGATACTGTGACACATGAGGTGTACACGTCAGTAAGTCCTGCTTCCTATATCGAATTTCTTCCCTGGAGCGATACTGACACACGTACATAAACACTCTCTTCTTCATTTCTCTCTTGATCTGGAATCACTCTCAGGACTATCTGATATGTACCGTCGTTGCATTTGCGTTGAAAAGCTGATAGCGATTTGGAGGGCGCTGGAGATGTGTTGGTTTTGGAGGACTTGCGATGATAGCGACGCGACTTGATGGCTAACGAATGATACCAAGGATTGATTTTATACCCATACCGTCCCTTCCTCCCTTGCTTGAAGATAATACGGATCGCACAGCTTGCCATAGCGAAAGATCGAACCAGCAGTAGCGTCTTCCCGAACGATTTGCAAACCCATGTGCCATTAGTATCTCTTGAGTTTTGCTCCTCGCACAGCTTTCTGCTCTACCTGATCACTTGATAACATCGTATGACGGCGCGAGTCAAGTGCGTATACTGCTTCCCCTCGAACCATATCGTCATGTCAGAGACGTCTGCCTGTTTGACTTTTGTGTCGTCGCCACCATCGATCGACTGAGAGACGCCTCGTACGATTCGACTTGTCAGTATAAAACTGGCTCTCAACAGCCAAGCACTGCCGCCTGCCTAATCTCCTCTCACCTCCCTTTCTTCCACTCTGTCTTGTGCCCAGACGATGGCGAGCACGCTGAATCCAACGACCCCTCCCCACGACCTCGAGTTTGGTGGGAAACTCGGCACGTTTGCAATTACCTTCTTCACCCCAATCTTCATCTATATCCTCTTCTTCGCCTGTAATGAATCCACAGGCTGCCCATCGACAACTTACTCCCTTTATCCAGATTACATCAAGTCTGCGTTGGGCGATAGAGACTGGTGGGTGGGTCTGTGGGACTCAGAGGCGCTTGTAATGTTTATTGGGTGGTATGCCTTTTGTGTGCTGATGTGGGCCGTCATCCCAGGTGAATGGGTCGAGGGTACTCTGATGAGAAACGGCAAGAAGAAAAGCTACAAAATCAATGGTCCGTCTTCCTCCTTTTTTTTCTTCCTCGAAACATATCCTGACGCGTTTTTTATTCTTCCCTGCCCCTAACTCAAACGACATCAGCCTTCTCATCTCTCATCCTAGTATCTGGTCTTGTTGCAGGCCAAATCATCCGTTCTGGTCCAGCTTCTTTCACATTCCTGTACGATCACTACTTAGGTCTCATCACCGCAACCGTTCTCTTCTCCATCGTGCAGGCGTTCTACACCTGGGGTTTCAGTTACGTCAGATCCAACAAGCATGGAGAAGAGAAATTGTTGGCTCTGGCTGGCAACAGCGGCAACTTTTTCTACGACGTGAGTGTCTGGATTGGAACTTGACGTATCATCTGTCAGCTCACTTCAACACCCTTATTTTCTACCTTATATTATAAAAGTTCTGGATGGGAAGAGAATTGAACCCCTCGATCTGGTCGTTCGACCTCAAGACATTCAATGAGCTCCGTCCCGGCCTCATTCTCTGGGCTGTCATCAACGTCTCGTGCGCGTGCGCACAGTATGTTCACCTCGGCGGGCGTGTGACGGACAGTATGGTGCTCGTCGTGCTGTTCCAGGGCTGGTACGTCTTTGACGCACTGTATCTCGAAGTAAGCCCATTTTCCTCTGGGTCATCAAGCTGTCAAAGCGCCAGCAACACAACTAATCTATTTATTTCGCCTGCTTTTATCAGTCAGCGATCTTCACCCAGATGGACATCACGACTGACGGAGCCGGGTTTATGCTCATCCTCGGCTGCCTAGCTTGGGTCCCCTTCACATACACCCTCCAGTCGCGGTACCTCGCTTTCCACCCAGTTGACCTGGGCATCCCAGCAACGGCCGCCATCGTCGCTCTCAACGCTCTGGGCTACTATATCTTCCGACAGGCGAACGTGGAGAAGAATGAGTTCAGGAAGGGAGGGAACCCTTACAGTCAGTTCAGGTTTAGAGCTACAATTCGCTGTTGATCGCGACTAATATTTTTTTTCTGTTTTTCGTGGTGGCTTAGACCTTGAATATATGGAGACTAAAAGAGGTACCAAGTTGCTGACTTCCGGCTGGTGGGGTCGATCGCGACACCCGAACTACCTCGGGGACTGGCTTATGAGCTGGGCGTGGTGCCTCCCATGCGGCTTCTCCTCTCCAATCCCATATTTCTACATGGCCTGTCAGTTCCTTTCTCTCCCTTTCTTACTGGTTCCTGGAATCACTGTGACTGACTGGCTCGATGAATTGCAATGACTGTAGACTTCGGCATTCTTCTTATCCACAGACAGATGCGCGACGACGAGGCCTGTGCAAAGAAGTACGGAGACGACTGGAAGGTGTACTGTCAGAAGGTGAAATACAGAATTATTCCATACGTGGTGAGTTTTCTGTGGCATTGCCATTTCTTGTCAGATTCTTACGTGCAACGTTGCTGATTATAACACCTCCGCTACAGTACTAAGCTCAGCTCCTTGTCTTAATCCCTCGTGTTACCAAAATCCATTCATCTTGGTGGAAAGAAAAAGAAAAGTTTATATCCGAGCTGGTTCAATGGAAGTTTCTCGACTGAGCACACTGAACACAATCTGACTCCCAAGTGAATGGTCTGCTCTACCAATAAATAGAAAGAAAGGACAGCAATGAGGAGGTGTGATGTTGAGCCTGGCCACGTCATCTTGCTATGCTCTGGTGGATCGCTAAGACAGAAAAGGTATTCAATGTGAGTGTATCAATGGTGGAAGGTATAGGCATATGGAGGGTGAATAACAAGAAGATAAATGCAATGATGGTTTTAATTTGATAAGAAGCAAGAACAAAGATCATGACGATCATAAAAACGGATGGAAGTCCCATGCTGCATATTCCTATTTCTTATAAAACAGATATCAAACCTCAACAATAGCGCGACAAACTGGACATTTTCCACTCCCGACTTCAGCATCTGCGAGTGCAACGTCCACGCATTCTTGATGAAACACATGCCCACACGGCAGGAGTCTGAGGCTCGAGCTCGTTGTTAGGGCTGTTGGTGACGCTGATGTGGACGAAGAAGATGGAGGATGGCGGATGTCGACTTGGAAGTTTGCGAAGTCAATCAGGCAAATCGCGCATCGGGGCTGGGAGGTGAGGAGGCGGGTATGTGCATTGTTGTTTGGTGAGGGTTTGATAAGGGTAATTTTGCCGAGGGCTGACGTGGAAAGAGCAGGGATCGTTGGCTCTGGGGCTGAATCGGATGCCGGAAGCGGTTGGGATCGACGATATAGAACCTTTGATTAGTTAGAGTGATTAGAGTCAATGTAAATGGCGGTCAGTCGACACTGGGTCCACCAAGAGGGAAGTTCAAACGGTGAAAGAGTTCACACTAACCAGTAAACTGATTCCAACGAGAACCAACACCACTTCAATTCCTAAGCCCCAGCCGACACCAACAGCGACAGTAACGGCCGCAAACCTGAAAGGATCCCCTTCCTGATACCCGCAAGCTTCCACCACACCTGACTTCCCACTTAAGAGTGACGAAAATAGAATGTAATGCCCCAAGATGAACAAGCCAGCGTTGAGTACCAGCAAAAGAAGTGATAGCTTTGGCGCAATCTGATCCATTTTAGAAGCGGCATTAGACCAGAACTTCTTCTCTGTCATCACGCCTTCAGACTCTTGTTTAGACTCAGAGTCTGATTCCGCCTCTTCATCGGCTAATGCTGAGGAGGTGGCCTGCGATTTCCGGAGGCAGATCCACACGGAATTCGGCCAGCAAACGGAAACGCGGATGATGTGTGCAATGATGTATTGCTTCATTGGAAGCTGACATGGTTTAAGTAATGGGTGAGTGGATTGGTAATTTGCTGAAAGCGCCAGGAGGGTTGAAAGAGTTACGATCTAGGTCGTAGGTTACCATCAGATCACATGTCAGATGTCAGATATCTTGTCGAGGCGAAGAATCAGGAGAGAAAGGAACAGAATGAGACATACTTGAAGCACAGCCATCCCACCTTTTAAAACCAAGATACCGAATTTGCCCTTGGCGAACTTTGTGACTGATGAGAAGAGGACTGTGAATGACGGTGGGGGTGGGGGTGAGTGATGATCCTGCTGCGGCGGGGACAGTGATGTCGATGATGCATTCTGATGCTGATCTTGAAGAAAACGAGGATGGTGCTGAGAGTAGATGAGCTCTCTGGTGGGTGAATCAGAGAGTAATACTTCTACGGGAATCCTGCCATCCTCCCCTTCTCTTATTTGTTCGTCCAGCTCGATCTCATCTTCCTGCTGCTTCACTCCTCCTGGCCCCCTTCGATCTCCCTCTTCTTCTCGAAACACCCTTAGCTTCTCCCAGGCAGCTCGACGGTCGTAGTTTGACAGCGACGGCGGTGTTGTGAGGTATTCGGAATCAGAGCCAGACGACGACGGCGACGAATCCGAGAGGGAGAATCTGTGGCCGACGGTGACTTCAGGATAGGCTGTCATAAATGTCAGTTGCAGCTGGCCATAGGATGGTTGAGGTGAAAATGAGATTCAATTCGAGAGCAGAGGGACAAAGTGCGGGTCTCTACGCTCGTTTCAGCCGCACAGTTTCAGTGCTTATGTCTCAATTGAATGGACCTGAGAGGGGTATTGGATGGGATTCAATAGTAGTTGAGAGGGAAAGGGCTGGCTCTGGCTGGGCCAGCAAGGAAGAAGGAATGGAAAGGATGAGTGACCGCCTGTGAACAGAAAATTCGAAGAAGCATCGAAATAAAGTTCTTTCTGAGCGGCCGCGCACGCTGATCCACTCAAATAAAATAAAATAAAAGCTCCGGGCTTTCGTACGTTACTCGGAGGTAAAATATCATGAATTTCTAGAAGGGATGGAAGCAAGACCGTTCCAATATGTTCCTGGTAGGAAGAAGGAAAGCCTGCTGGAACGGGTCCACTTCACAAAGAGAGTCAGAGGCTGGCGTCCCATCACATCAGTCCGTCTTCTTGCGTCTTCTAATTCAGAGTCTGGTTCAGCCCCCAAACCTTGTTTCTTCACAGAGGGCCCGCAAACCGGCGGCGCAGAGGTGGGAGAACAGCGGCAGGTCGGCTATGAAGCGTTACCATCTGTCCGACAGTCTGTGAAGCTCTGTATATCAGCACATGAATGTATCAGATGCTCTTCATAATTGAGTCGGAAGCGAGAGGAAGGCAGCAGAGCGGCCCTGGGTATTCGGCGGTGAAAGCTAATCGCTCTGTCGCCCCATCACCCACAATTCAAGCTTGCGTCTATCCCCCCTGCATCAGCACAGAGAAGAACAATATTGAGCAGTCTCCGGCTATAGCAGAACACGTCTCACCACTCCACCCGGAGATTCTATTCATCTCCTCGCTTGCCAATCTTCTGTAGGATGCTGACAAAGGCTCAACCTCTACTGGAGAACTACAAAGATACCGCTCAAAAGCTTTCCCCACATTTCAGAGTTCTCAATGTGGTCGTTTTGCTGTATAGAACATGCTGAAATTGAGACGACGTTGTCCATCGTAGTGCAAGCACATCAACTTTTTCTTGATCGGATTACAGCTCACCAGCTCAGTCTTTCATAATCTCTTCATCGACCTCTTCTGAGTGGTAGAATCGCGGCAGCTTCATCCCGAAAATCGTGCCACTTGCGAAGCCCACATGGAGCCGACGACGATGGCGCCTCACCAGCGAGAAATTGTGACTCGAACTTGCCTCACAACCCCATCTGCTCATTCGGCTAGGCCCCCCTCGCCCAATCGTACCAAGAAAAGATATTGAACTACGATGTCTGAAGTGCTTGCTATTGAAACCAAGGGTCTCACCTTTGCTCATAATGAGTTCTCTCCACCCGTTCTGCAGGACGTCAACATCGAGGTGAAGGTCGGTGAGAGGTGAGCTCTTCCCCCTTCTTTACCATCTCTAGTTAAGTTTCTGACTGTCATTGGTCTTGAAGAGTCGTCATCATTGGTTCCAACGGAGCTGGCAAGTCAACCCTCCTCCGAATCTTGGCGGGCAAACGTCTCGTCAACTCGTCCTGCAAAGCAGAGATCTTTGGACAGAACGTCTTCACTTCCATGGTCGAAGGTGTCACCTATCTTGGTACCGAATGGGGTGTGTGCATTTTTTTTCTCTGCCTCTTGCGGTCGAGTGTGGTACTCCTCCACTGCAGTTTTATTGACCCTCTCCTCTGCCCGCTAATGTCAGCCATGAATCCTGTTGTCAGAGGTGACATCGCTGTTTCCCATTTTTTGGACTCTGTCGGTGGCTACAGACACAAAGAGCGTAGAAACATCCTTCTGGACCTCTTGGACGTCAACTTGGACTGGCGGATGCATCAGGTGTCTGACGGTGAGAGACGCAGGGTCCAACTGGTTATGGGACTCATGTCAGACTGGAGGATCCTACTACTTGACGAGGTACGTTCACGACCTTTTGCGATTGCCGCTTTCGCTGTAATTTGGTGTTAACCCTAGCTGTTTTGTGCGTTTAGGTCACCGTCGACTTGGATTGTCTAGTCCGCCGAGAGCTCCTTTTATACTTGAAACAAGATTCCATCACGCGAGGAGCTACCATCGTGTACTGTACGCACATCTTTGACGGCCTCGACTCCTTCCCAAACAACATCATCCACCTCTCCCCCTTCGGAAGGATCATTGACGCTCCAATCTCCTGGCCAATCAAGGCCATTGAGAAAGTCAAAGTCCCAGAGTTTGAGGATGGTGAAGACGATCTTGTAGCCCCAGGACAAGTTTCACTCTTGAGACTTGCCCTTGGTTGGTTAAAGTTCGACGTCACTTCCCGCAGAAAGGAGGAGGCGGGTATTGTGGGTAGACAAAGAGGTGCTAGACCAGAGACTAAGGACGCTAAGACCTTCTTTGAGTGAGTGTCCTGCACCTTTATTTTTACCTTGCCTTAGCCAGACTTCCTCTGACAACGAATTGGAACGGCAATCACTGGCATTGTAGGAAGTACGATTACTCAGCTGGAAAAGCTTAAACCAATCTTGTAACATCTATTCAACAGTTCAACGACAACCTTGCATCTCAACTCTGCAACACGCATCTCAACATTGCAATTCTGCATCTCAACATTGCATATTCTATCTTTTGTTTACAATATACTCGCATATAAACCTACTCATCACTAACAATGAATACTCGCACTTCAACAGCATCTTTATTCCACCATTTACCCCAATCCGTCTGGCTGTAGATGGTATACGGGGAATCGACATATATCCAGCTCAACGCTGTTCAGCACTTTTTGATACCATAGATGCTTTCAACATATCATGTTGTATCACGTTCTCACAAATACTTATTATTCATGATTTCTTCAACGAGATGTTTGGCGCTATTGTTCTGCAAGTGAGCGGGTTTGGTTCGTCGTGCGCCACACGCGTACGTCAGAAAGTTTCTTCATTCTCCTTTGTTTTTACCCCGATTGATTTTCTAATCTCAATAAGACGTTTGTCACTCTCTTCAGCGCGACCTTCTCATCTGAAAACGTAGCTTCTGGAGACTCAGTTGCCACAAGTCTGCGACCTCGCTGGAGCAGCGTACCAGCTCTGCTTCCCGACAGCATTTCCACCTCTTTAGCCCCAAGTCTCATCTCTACCCCTGGCCTCGCCCCTTTAGCAACTCTCTTATCACCTGTTGACCCCAAACAAATCATCTGAAATATGGCTGCACCAGGAGGAGGAGGAGCGTACTCGTGAGTATCCTCTCAATCTCGTTTCGACACTCTCGTTGACGTTGAAGTAGGGTTGAGGGTTGACCACTTAATTCTTGTGTGTCATAGATTCTCTTTGACTACTTTCAATCCTTCAGGAAAGGTGGGTGTCATTTTGGTTCAGGCTCAAGAGGAGCTCGAGAGATTCTCTGGCGTGAACTGACGTTCTTTCGTTCTAATTTGTGATGCTGCATCACCTGCTTTGGTTGTTCTGGCTGAATTATTACAATAGCTTGTACAAATTGAGCATGCTTTGGCTGTTGTGAACCAGGGTGGAACCAGTTTGGGTATCAAAGGTCAGTAGTTTCCGCCATGTTGCCTTCCTCCACTCCAAGGGACAGCAGGATGGCTTTATTATCGAAGTTCTAATTTTCTTTTTTTTCTTTTGCCTTCTGCCTGATCCCTCCATAGCTACGAACGGCATCGTCATTGCAACCGAAAAGAAATCCCAATCCATCCTCGTCGACGACTCTGCTCTAGAAAAAATCTCGATCGTCTGTCCCAACATCGGAATTGTCTACTCTGGAATGGGACCTGACTTCCGAGTGCTCATCACGAAGGCACGTCAGGCTGCCCAGGCGTACTGGAAGATCTACGCTGAGTACCCACCCACCAAAGTACTCGTGCAAGAGATTGCGACGATCGTACAGAAGGCGACTCAGAGTGGTGGTGTGAGACCGTTTGGTGTCAGTCTATTGATTGCGGGATGGGATAGCCATCGGGGTGTTAGTCTGTATCAGGTTGATCCGAGTGGTAGTTTCTGGCCATGGAAGGCGAGCGCAATGGGGAAGAACATGGTCAACGCGAAGACGTTCTTGGAAAAGAGGTGAGTGTTGTTCAATGTCTTTCCTGATCATCCTTCTTAATCTGTTTGGATGTCTGCTTACTCTTTATATCCTTTCGTCTCGCCAGATACAACGATGACATCTCGCTAGAAGACGCCATCCACACTGCCCTCCTCACCCTCAAAGAAGGGTTCGAAGGGGAAATGACAGAAAAGACAATCGAGATTGGTGTGGTCACGATCCCGACACAGGAAGATCTGATTGCTAAGCCCGGAGAGAGGTTGAAGCCGTGCTTTAGAAAGTTGACAGAGACGGAGATCAAGGACTACTTGGCACTCTGAGTAATGGGTATGATGCGAGGATGTATGGATTTTTTGAACAATTGTGCGATGGCTCATAGGAAAGTTAATGCGCTGATTGCACGAGATTCATTGCGTTACTCCCCAGATTGCGGCCAGCATATCAGAATCAATTCGAGAAGCACATACAACATGGATAATATATACAACTTCGAGACAACATGAACCACTTGAGGGTTCTCTATGGTAGTGTGGTTAGAATGTCCCTCATCACTTCCAATCTCTCTACTGTCTTTCTCTCCGCAGCTCTACCCTCGAAGTCAAGCACATGGTCTCTCTCTATGCCCTTTCTATCAGTTCTTCTCATCGAAGGACTTTGGCCTGATTCATGCAAGGAATGCGGGTGTAAAGTGTTCATGGGTGAGCCCGAGATAGAATGGGAGGAGGTGATACTGCTGTTGGTGCTCGAGACCGTGCTGTTGGTGCTCGAGACCGAACTTTGGCTAGATATTCTTGGGAAGGATGAATGTGGGACTAATAAAATGAACGGGATGAAATTGCGTTGTTAGATGCGAATGAGAAAGAAATATCGACAAACACGCTTTATGAACTTACTTTCGAAGGCTGGAGCGTCTGCCGAGACAATAGGCACAACATCGTTGTTGTAGCCTTGCAGCGAGCCTGAACATACGAAGACAAACTATTAGGGTAAATCAAAAGAGAGAGAGAGAGGGTGGGAGAGTATACCTTTGCTCGAACGACGGCTCCAAATCTGCCTGCAGCAGATCTCGAAAGAGGATTCAGAGATGGCGACCCCTTTGGAGGATAGGTAGTTGTACAGATTCCTCTGCTCAATATAATACGACGTCGATGCTTCCATCATGAGCAAAGTAGGATAAGTAGATGTTAGGGTGATTTGAGAGGGAGAGAAGGAGCAAGCACCTTTTAGTGTGCGCAGAGCTCACTAATTCCAGGATCATTCGACGCCACCATTTTAATTATGTTTCAAACTCTGAACCGCAGGACTGGATTGTGGGCGAGACTCAACGAGAGAGACTATGGACCTTGCAGTCTCGGGAGAGAACAGCTAAGATAGGTTCAAGGTATGATTCGGTCTCAGCAGCATATTGAACCAGGGAAAGTCTACGGTTCACTGAGGATCGCGATAATAAAGTAATCAAAAGCAGACTGGGCCTCGGAACCTTTCTGCCTCCTATTCACAACCTTCTTCATCTAAATGAGTTTTAGCCAATATTCAGACGCTTCTTCACCTCACCGATAGTCTCAGCGTTGCCGGTATTCTAGAGAGATAAGACGAGGTCAGATCGGAAACTGGCGGAACGCAGCAGAGGATGCTCGCTCACTTTTGAGATATCATCTGAAATCTTGACACAATTCTTTCCGTCAATGGAGGATAGCTTGATGACCATGTTCAAGGCTTTGGAAGGTTTGGAAGGATCGGAGAGTTGTTGGAAGTCGTTTGTCAAGAAAGTACCAATGCCGAACGAGCCTGGTTCACCACGGGGTGAAGGAAGTCGTATCAGATACTGTACACAATTTTTAAAGAGAAAATGGTAAAGAGAGGAAGCTAGGAAGCTCACAACCAATTCCAATCTGATCACAGTACTCCTGAATCTTTATCGCCCTTTCGACGTCTAACGAATCGCTGAAGACAACAAACTTCGTCTTCGGATCAATCCCGTGAGACTTAAATGTTGATGTTGCGAGATCTGCATATGCGAAGGGATCCCCAGAGTCCTGGCGGAGACCTGATCAGATGAAAACGAAGGAAGATATAAGACGTGTGGCCGCGCCGAGAGCTTAAAGGTAGTGAGAAGAAACGACATACCTTTCCACTCTCGTGCTCGCTTTTCAGTGAATGCAGCCATAAAGCGTTTTGTAGTGAACGTATCTGTTCGAAAGTAGAACCCCGGGG